>JAFISB010000240.1:0-45864 GCA_022560015.1 Diplodia mutila
CCCCCCCCGCGGGCTTGTCTATTTACTTACATTCAGCCATATCTGGGCGCGCATTAGCTGTCCAGGCCGTCAATCCGTGATGGTCCTGCAGGTTTGGTGACACCCCCCGTTGAAGCAGCCGTCTCGCCATTGCCATGTAATTCAGGGAGACGGCGCGATGAAGAACAGTGCGACCCTCATAATCTTGGATGTTGTGATCCTCAAGATGGTCCAAGAGCTTGCTGATGATTTGAAGGTGGCCCCGCTCAACAGCCAAGAAACAGGCCGTCTTCAGGAATCTGGCCTGTGTCTGCTTGACTTGGTCCCTCTTGGCAAGCTTCGTAATGGTCTTTGTGTGCCCATTGTATGCTGCGTGGAGTAACTTGGTGTAGTAACGTAGGTCTTCCAGTTCCGATCTTCCCACGAAAGTCCTGGTTCGTCCAACTGGTTTTGGTGAAAAATCATTTTCGCCATCGCTTGTCTTCTGGGTGAATGCTGTGCATGCGAGTACCGTTGTGCATAGCAAGAAGAATCTTTCAAATTGTTCCAAGGAGGGCCAGCAAATATTACGACACCTCGACATACCAGTGATGATGCCTATTACCGCAGCCCGTGAATTCTTCTGAGCGGTATGAAGGAGCAATGAATGACCTTCGTCAGTGGCTAGGTCGATGGTGGCGCCATGTTTCAAGAGGTCGGTGATGATGTCTTGGTAATCTCCCTTGACGGCAAGGACCAGAGCAGATTGCCCGTGGTCATCCAAAGCATTGACATCCACACTTGCTCGGATGAAACTACGGACTAAAGTGGAACATCCCAAGAAAACGGCCAAATGTAAAGGCGACCTCTTCGAATGGGCGAACATGGCCGGTCCAGAAACATGCGTGTGCAAGGCGCAGCGCCTCTCCGCGTACGAGTAAAAGTCACTCTCTTTGTACCGGTAAAAGCGACTTCGCAAATCGTATGTTCGCAGATGTGCCAGAAGGCGTTGGTAGAAGTTCCTTTTTGGTCCGTTCCAGAGCAGTGGCCGGATATTTTCTGCAACTTTCCCCATGGCCGAGCGTTTCGGGAGCTTCCTGAAGTGGCGACCCAAGTACATCCCAGCATACTCAACAAGAGGAAATTTTTCCAGCTTATCCTGAAAAGAGAGTCTGCTCTTGTCCCGTTCTTGGCCATGCTCTATCCCATTCCCAGCTTCGTCGAGGACATCATCAGGTTGCTCCAAGGGCGGCATGCAGAGATAGGTGGCGCAAACAGAAGCGATCTGACGGTGAAAGTCGGGGAACTCTTCACCTTTGTGAAGGGCGAAATAGTCCTGCGCTGTGTAATGAACGAGGCGTACCGTCGCAGTCCCGCTGTCAATTACGACCAACCCGCAGCAGAATTCCTCAAGATCCTTGTCGAACAGCATCTTGCCTTCTTGGATTTCGCTGTTTCCTTCTTGCACAGCCAGAGCATGCAGCATTTCTTTCACTGATAGCGGCCGAAATGCGTACACCATCCAAGACAAGATCTGGATGGCACGTTTTCCCTTATCTCCAACCTGGGCTCTGATACGCGTCATCGTATTCTTGTACGTGTCATCGTGACTTTCCGGGAGCTTGTCCAACTTTTCGCGGATTGTGTGAGGTAGTATTTCGGCAGCGATCGCATCCATGTGAAGTTTGGCCAAAAGAAACCTGTACATATTAGCGGCGTGCAACTTTCAGACTAGGAAGCTAGCCTGTCAATAAATTTTTGACGACTTCGCGGTTACGCTAGTCATGATGTCTTCTCTCAAATCCGCGTCTTTTTCAATCATTCTCTGGAGCCGGGGTTTTTCTTCGATGACACCAGCGATATACCGGTGAATATCCTGGCTATGAGCCGCGCAATCGAGTTGTTCGAAGCCTTGGAGCATGTTCTTGATTTCCGGCGAGAACCGAGAAGTCACCAATAGCTTGATGTCCTCCCTGAGGTTGCGAAGATGATCAACCAGTTCGTTCCGCAGGTCTGCTGTGTATTCGTCCAAGGCATCTACGATTATATAGACCTGGCGACCTCGAATGACATCAAAAAGTATTTCATCAACCTCTGTCAGCGATGGATGGTATCGGGGAACTGCGTTCTTGCCGTCCAAATGGCCATGGCGGTTCCAGATTTCCTTGAGCGAGGGTGGAAGCTCTGGCGATTGGCCCCAAATTTGTTTGGCGACGCTACCTAAGAGGTGTTCCAATGAAGGCTGGTCTTTGTACGTAAGGTAGAGATACTCTATCGCTGTTTTCTGGCTGCTCGACTTACGTCGCAGCTCTCGGAGGTGCTTGACAACGATTGAACTTTTCCTGGTGTTAGAAGTTGAATGAAGACGGCCTCACGAATGCAACCACTTACGCTAGGATAGTCTTTCCCGCCCCAGCTTTGTCTTGTTAATTAAAAGGCCCTTTCGTGGGTGAAAATTGATCTACTCACGCATTCCAACACACCAGAGCTTGTGAGACTCTCTGCGATACCATTTCGTGAACTGCGGTGATTTGAGTAGCCATTTACCGGTGTTTGGCGCCGTCTTGCTTTCGAGTTCCCGCTGCTTTGCCAAGTAATTTAGGGGAGATAGCCAAGCAAGCGCGTCGTCCTTCGTTTCCCCTTTGTAGCCGTTGTCTAAGTTCGTTAGAACAAAGAATGTAGTGAACAGCAGAAAGCGGCCTTACAGTAATAGAAACTCCCTGTAAAGCTCTTATTAGAAAGATGTTTATCTTCATCAGAATGGTGCAGACTCACCGACATTGGTAGATCCATCACCGCCCTTTCCGATGTAGAGACCACCTTGGTTGTTAAGGTGACCAATACCTGGCGAAACGGGTGCCGGGACATCGCCTTGGGGGCGGTCGTGGCCCACCATCCTGTCTAATCGCGGTGATCTTTGAGGAGAATGCTGGACACGAATAAGCTCGAGGGCGCCTAGTACAGCTCTTTAATCGGGTTGAATAGAATGTTACTATCAATATTTACAGAACTGAGAGAGAATCATAGATGTGATGCTTTAGGCTACGGGCAAATAAACAGAGGGAATATCTTAGGGATTACACGTTCCAGACCGTACACATCCCATGGAAAGCATTTACCAACTCCAGTGCAGCTTGATTTCTCCTTACTCTCTTCGTAATGAAATACTTTCATGTGATGTAGTATAGAGAGATAGAGGGAAGTTTCGAACATATTGTGTGTTAAACTGCAAGCAGTCGAACTTTGGTGGAGTCGAGAACTCCCGCATCCTCCGTCTGACATCTTGGCAAATATCTAGCGTGGCAATTTGTAACACAAGCACTAGTGAGGACGACGAACGCGTCGAGAAAACGTGCACGGAGAGGAGAATGGACAGGTACGTGTTCTAGCGCTATACTTTTCCGGCAAATTAACAAGGGGTACATTCCTATTATTATAGTAGGAATTGAAGATAGTCGTTCGTGCGATGGAACGGTTAAGAATCCCTTTACCATCATTGATCAGTACGCGCACGTGAAACCCCACGTCGCAACTACACTACTGCCAAAGTTTTCTATTAAATCAAGGCCAAAGACTGTCCGTCCTCAAAGCAAATCAGCCTATCTATCTCAGAGCAACCCTTACTATCGTAAGAATATGTTTAACAATTCCACCGTCGGTTGCAAAGAACGCGAAACCCCAGACGTGCTCGCTGATCCCGGGGGTGCGACGGTTGAGTAAGACCCCCAGGATAGTTCACTTCTTTGAGACACCCGCTGACCAGCCCAGCATCGTTTTCGTTCACGGACTTGGTGGCGACAAAGAGGGCACATGGACCTGGATTTCTTCCGAGAATTCTGTGGATGAGCATGAACGCGTTTTTTGGCCCAGGGACCTATTGCCCAAAGACTTCCCTCAGGCCCGTATCATCTCTTTCGGTTATGATGCCAGTTTCGCCCACTTTTACCCTCTTTACGGGCCCAAGAACGTTCCACAGGGCACAACCCTAGACGACCATTCTACTGCGTTGTTCCAAAGGCTGATCGCCCTTGAAGACAGGAGCTCTGTGAGTACCCTCGATCTCACCACTGCAGTAAGCTGACCTGCGTTTCTCAGTCCAACAGGCCAATTATATTCGTCACGCATAGCCTTGGTGGCCTCATCACTGCTAATGCTTTGTCTCGACCGAACGGAACGGACAGCAAGAAGGACGAAATCGCCGACAGAACTGTCGGCGTGATCTTCCTCGGCACTCCATTTGAAGGCTCGGAAACGGCAAGGTGGGCAGCAACGGCGCTGAGACTGTTGTCTTTAGTGAGCTCAACGAATGACAACAAGATCAAAGATCTCGAGGAGAGATCGGCGAAACTCATTAGCATCAACGAAGCTTTCTCCAAATACCGGAGCACGAGAGATAGGTCCAAGGTCAACAAAAACTTCCTCGAAGTTGCTTGTTTCTTTGAGGAGTATCCAATGAGGATTGGAGGAAAGAAAGTACACATCGTACCCAAAGAATCGGCATGCCTAACGGGGATCGATCCGCAATCTATCCCTGCACATCATTCGGATATGTGCAAGTTCGAAGACGAACACCGCAATGGCTACAAATGCGTGTCTGGTCAGCTGAAATCGTGGATCAATGCGCTCGACTCGTCGGAGGATGATGCCCTATCATCTGAGGTTGTCCGTTCTCCTCCTTCAACTAACACCGTGCTAATGAAATACCAGAAAGACGAAATTTGTTCGGGATACGTCAGCTTCAGCAATGTCTACAACGACGGTGGAGTTGTCTTTGGGAAATTGGGTAGCACGAGGGGCGGTGCAAACACGGTCTATGGGACATATGTAAGTATTTTCAATCCAACGCAAAAGCCATCTAACATGTATCAGATTCATTATGGATAGGGCTCCGAACGTATTACGGCACGGCCTCCGCAGGGTAGGAAGAAGGCAGGATAATGACACAAGTGGGGAGCTCGGTCGCGGCGTGAAAAGGACCCACAGGAGTTACGTGACTCCCGTGACGCCAAAACAGTGCTTTCCCTACACCCGCCCTTAGGGACCAAGAAACGACAAACGAGAGCAACTTCAGGGTGCTCTGAGTGTTCTGCCAAAGCATCCCACCGGGAAATATAGAGTACCAATTTGTATGAATTCTCCTACATGTATGAAACGACAATCTTTACATTACTCCATTATTCGGAGGATCGTTGATGGAAGAGAGCCTCTGCAGCTGGGGAGCAGTCAACGTCTGTGCCTCCAGCTTTTTCGACTCGGTCCGGAGCACCGGCCCAGCAGTGCTAGCCGGTCCGACAGTAGCAAAAAATCAAAAGCGACAGCATGGAGGCATTGGCAAGCAGTCCGTAATGGACCTACAGGTGCTCGGTGGGCTCGGACCGAGACAGGGATGCTGTCCGGGCACGTCGGGGGAGTCCATTTGTCAGCCCGAAGCAAAAAGCTGCTTTTAAACCGTAATAAAACGCCCTTCCGTGCCGAAGGCGCTTAAGTTTTGTATTCTTGCTCTCTGCGTAAGGAGAAAAACGAAGAGCTGCTGTCTCAACGACCTCCATTCAAGCATCCCCAGCAATGTCGGACCAGACGGAGAAAGAGCCGGCAACATCCCCCGAGCCCGAGAGCAGCCCCAAGAGCCGACCAGTGACTGGCTGGCGCTGGGTCATCTAGGTCGCCGCGGTGCTCAGCTCTGTGTTTCTATTCGCGTTCGACACGACCGTGGTGCGTAAAATCCCCCCAAGCCCGACCATCACATCACGCACACATGTTGACTCGGTGCCCACCTCCCCACCACAGGTCGCCAACGTGCAGACCAACATCGTGCAGGACCTGGGCGAGATCGAAAAGCTGCCGTGGCTGGGCGCCGCCTTCGTGCTGCCGGCGGCGGCGCTGCAGCTCCCCTGGACCAAGGCGTACGGGCTGGTGAACCTCAAGTGGCTCTACGTCGCGCACGTCGTCGTCTTCGAGGCCGGCAGCGCGCTGGCCGGAGCCGCGCCGACCATGGACGCCATGGTCGTGGGGCGCGCCGTCGCGGGCATCGGCGGCGCCGGCATGTAGTTCCATGGTAGACACTTAATCAGTAGGAAAGCTACCTGCAAACCCTAACTCCTGCGTTTAGACATAGTCTAGTATCACTTTACCTTTTCCCCCCAGACTCGTATGCTTTTTTCCTATACTCCGTATCTCCTCGCGACAACGGGAAAATCCGCGAAGCCCACAACGCGGCCGCGGACGAAATCTTCACCACACTCCATCTCCTTGCGGGCCTCGGCCTCGAAAACGCCGGCAAACGCGGTGCACTTCTGCAGGTCCGACAGCGTAGACAAGAGAAGGTGGATCCAGTCGAGCAGCAGCGGAAAGGTGGGGTTGGGGGCCGAGCCGGTCGAAGTGTTGCCGTCGAGCGACGCCTCGCCCCGATGTGGCTGGCGAAGGCACGACTGCAGAGCCACGTACACCGCCCACGGAGCGAAGGGATGCATCTGCACACACACACATACACGGGGAGTTCGCCGGACCTCTCTCTCGCCGTCGTCCCCGGGCGGGAGGCCGGACGCGTCGACGCGGACGAGCGCGTCGAGCGCGAAGGCGCCCCAGAACGCGCGCCGGCACCGCTCCGCCTCCTCCTCCTCCTCCCCCCCCCCCCCCGCGGGGGCCGACCGGGCGTCGTCTAGGTCCATCCGGTGCAGGCGGAGCAGCCGCGCCGTCCACGCCGCGCGGTGCGCGCTGGCGACGGCCCGCGTGAAGAAGCCCCGGCGCAGCTCGAACAGCCCGAGCAGCGCGTAGGCCTGCAGGGCGGCGGGGCAGTCGGAGCGGTCGACGAGGGGGAAGGAGGGGTCGACGAGGCGGAAGTATATGTTGTTGCTGGGGCGGGTTGGTCAGGTGGGTGGGACTGGGCGGTCGGTGGGCGGGAGTGGTCGAACGCACAGGTCGGTTTGAACCTCGTCCCGCAACAGCTCGTCGGGTAGCAGGTCGGGGGCGCGGGGTGTGGGCAGATTGGCGTCCAGCAGGTTGAAGTCGAAATCGCCGAGGGTGAAGGGGGCTTGAGCGGGCGTCGTCACGTGGGTGAGGGGGTTGGTGGAGAGGGCGGCTTCGGCCTCTCTCAG
Source organism: Diplodia mutila (assembly GCA_022560015.1). Classification (NCBI taxonomy): domain Eukaryota; kingdom Fungi; phylum Ascomycota; class Dothideomycetes; order Botryosphaeriales; family Botryosphaeriaceae; genus Diplodia; species Diplodia mutila. The sequence goes on from JAFISB010000240.1 coordinate 7,053, forward strand.
GCGTTCCTCGAGCAGCTCGACCGTCTGCTGCAGGTCGGCATTCTTCTTCTGCTGCTTGGACGGCGGCGTGTAGAGGCACTCGTCGCCGGAGCGGATGCAGCGCTGGCAGCACGGCTGGGCCCCGTCGCAGCGCACCTTGCGGTCGCGGCAGAGCTTGCAGGCAATGTGGCGGGAGACGCTGCTCATGGTGCGGGATGGTTGGCGGTGTGGTGGACGTGGACATGGCTGCTGCGAGCACTGGGTAGTCGTCGTTCGCTTATCTCCACGCGATGCTTGGTAATTAAATCGTATACAGCTGAGCTACTCTAGTAGAGTCGAGGCTACACGTTTGACATGATGAAATCAGCTGCTTCTCCCGCATCACCACCGTAGCTCAAGTGCGGCGCCAGCACCAGAGCCTGCCCAGCACATATCAGATCCCCGTCGGCGCAGATGACCTTTTGCTTCCCGACCTGGGCGACGGGATCCGGATTGTTGGGGTCGCCAAAAATGACCGCGGATGAGACTTTGGATGCAGTGTCGGCGTCGAGCTGCTCAGCGGCATTGTGCACGAGCTGGCCACCTTGGCTATCGACAGCAGTCAGCTTCAATTCGAAAGAAGGTTAACCATGCGCTTGCCTGTAGCCGGCCATGACGACGTCGGAATCGGGACAGTCCGCAACGGCCTGGGTGACCATCTGCGCCATCAGCTTGCTCCCGTCTGCGTCGCCGCCGGCCAGGAACCCCGGGATGTCGGCGGCGTAGTCGACGCCCTGGAAGTCGACATTTGCGGCGCCCATGGCGGCCTGCAAGGCGGTTTTCAGCGGCGGGCCGGCGATCAGGCCGATGGGTGAGGGCTCGGTGGTGCCACGGGCGAAGACGACCATCATCTGCTTGCAGTTGGCGGCGCTGCCTGTTTGGCGGTTGTCCAGGTTGTTTTTCAGATCGCCGTTAAAGGGTGCAGCCGACGCCAGCGTCAGCAGTGCGAGGAAAATGAGGGTGTCGAAGAAAAGCATTAGTAAGGTTTGGTTGTAAAGATTTGTCGCGGAACGAGAAGTGAACGGATGGGATGCAAATGTTGGAGTAGAACGGTACGCGGCGGCCTGCATTTATATGTGAAGTCAGTTGCGAAACTCTATAGTCGCTGTGTATATGCTGGATTGATGGCCAACCACCCGCATTACTGGAACCCGGCGGCCTGAAACCCAAGTGGTCTACCAGAAAAGGTATGCAGTGCGTGACACTGCTTCTTCGTGGCAGTGCATATTTGAATAAGCTACTGTTACGAAAAGCAGAAAGCATAGACAGTCTTCGCAAAAGCCGAGGCACGGAAGCTGGTCGGAGTGTTGGAACAGGAAGTGTCGTCAGTCGGGTCGCAGATTGTAGATCGTGAGACAGTGCGCAGGCACCTTTGTGCACAGAGTATATATCAACCTCGGCCTGACCAAAGTTCGCTCGGTTCCTACAGCCACAACACCTTCAACAGGTGGAGTAATTGGCCATACCATTTCAGCGGACATACAAAAGTAATCAACAGTGACGAGGCGGTTTATGTGCGCCTCCGCTTCAAACAGACCCAGCGACACCATGCTACCCTCTCATTTGACCGTCTGGTATTTGACTCTTGGTGCCATTTATTGTTCAACACATTCGCTCCATGACGAGGTGCAGTCTCATGCGGTACAAGGCGCTTCGGGTATCTACTACGCTGGGATGCAAGCGGCTCCGACCGGATGGAGGCGATCCGGTGTTTGAAAATGGATGATCGGTTTGGCCCCAACTTCGCCCCTCCTCACCCACATCACACTCGGTCAGGTCAACGGTCACGCATCCTCGCCGCCCTCGCTAATGCACTTACACCTGCCCATGGTAAGTCGATCCAAGTCAATTACCCGCTCGACATAAGGTGACGCTCGTAAGAGCTCTACAACCCGTCATGAATACACCGAAAAGACCGAACAAGCCGAAAGCCAACCATATAAACGGTCCTGCTTTTGAACCACAGCCATAAGGCACTGCGCACAGCCTCACGCTCCAAACAACCACTCCATCCAACCAACCAAAATGTCCACACCCCCAAACCGCGCCCTCTGGCTCTCCTCCTTCGCCACCCCACCCTCCCTCATCGACCTCCCCCTCCCCACCCCCTCCACCGGCTCCGCCATCGTCCGCCCCCTCGCCACCTTCATCGTCCCCTACACCCACCTCGTCCACGCCGGCCAGATCCCCGCCCTCCACCTCGCCCCCCCGCTCGTCCCCAACCCCACCTCCATCGCCCGCGTCCACGCCACCGGCCCCGACGCCGTCCGCCTGCGCCCGGGCGCCCTCGTCTTCGTCGACGCCACCATCGCCGCCCGCGACGACCCCGCCGTCAAGATCATGCAGGGCCACCACGCCGGCGAGTTCGCCGCCGCCGCGGCGCCGCTCACGCGCGGCGAGTGGCGCGACGGCGCCCTGCAGCGCTACCAGAAGGTCCCGCTGGAGAACTGCGTGGCGCTCGACGAGGCGCGGCTGTGCGGGACGTTGGGGTACGCGGTCGCGGACCTCGCGGCGCTCCCGCTGTACCACGTCGCGGCCGGCGCGGTGCTGGAGGCCGCGGACCTCAGGGCGGGGGAGACGGTCGTCGTGGGCCCGGCGGGGGGCTCGTTCGGCGGGGCGGCGGTCGAGGTCGCGCTCGCGGTGGGGGCGAGCGTCGTCGCGCTGGGGCGGAGCGAGGGGAGGTTGGCGGCGATGCGGGAGGTGCTGGGTGCCGGGGAGCGGTTCGCGTATGTGGTTATGACGGGGGACGTGGACGTCGACGGCGCGGCGATCCGGGCGCGGACGCCCGGGGGGAGGGGGGCGGAGGTGTTTAATGATTGGACGCCGGGCGGGGTGGAGACGCCGCCGTTTTTCGAGGCCGCGGTGAGGGCGCTGAGGCCGGGCGGCAGGGTGGTGTTGAGTGGCGGGTCGAGTGGGAAGGCGGCGGTGCCGTATACGCTGGCGGTGCATAAGGGGATTAGTGTCGTGGGGAAGTGGATGTCGGAGCGGGGTACGCTGGAGAGAGTTGTGCGGATGATCACCTCGGGGATGTTGAAGGTTGGAGCGAAGGGAGGTGCGAAGGTTGCTACGTATAGCCTGGAGGAACACGAGGAGGCTATTGCGCATGCGGAGCAGAATGGTGGTTGGAGGGATTATACGGTGGTCACTCCGAATATTGAGTAGCTGCTGAGGCTTTTCCCATGTAGCTATCTCCTCATTCTCTGTACATCGAATTTGTGTCTTCATCTACTCATTCACCCGTCTATGGTTTCTATTTCTACTACCATTCCAACAGTTGTTCCTCTCCAAAGCCCCAACTCTCTGTCCATAAGAATATTGGACTGCATTTAAATTGCAGTGCCCTTCGTCTCGGCGGTGCTCACAGTCTCACCCCCCACAACACCATCCGAGTTGCCAGACTCGCTCTCGTACCCCGTCTTCGTGGCACCAAATTGCCTCAACACGAGCCACGCAGGCCAGATGGACACAGCCCACAGCGCAAAGTTGAAGTACACACCACCAACCTCGGCGAACAGCGCCAGTGATGTCAGCCCGTAGCTCACCGCCTGCCACGCGGACTCGACACCCCGCAGCAAAGCGGCATATCTGATGACCTCGTCCTCGCCTTCCGCCAGGTTGGTGACGATGAAGTACCTTGAGTGTCGTCAGCTTTGGTCAAGTCTTTGGAGAGACGGGGAGGGATGCTTACAGGAATAGGTAGTTCAGCTGGAAGCCGACGGTGAGGAAGATGTAGACGGCGAAGGCGGCGCCGAAGCCGGAGTCGACCCAGTCGTACGTCGGTTTCGTGCGGTGGAAGCGCGTTACGAGCACGGTTGCCCAGGTCCACCACGCGCCCTGGAGGACCACGAGCACCCAGAAGGTTGAGCGCGAGCGCGTCTTGAGAGCCACTTTTGAGCGATCGATCCAGAACTGAGGGATGTCAGCACTCTCAATCTTCATTTTCCAAGGGAGATTTGTTTCTCTTACCCCAAGCCCGTTGCCGCAGATGACTGCAACAATCCCCGACAAGAAGGATCCCAGCGCTCTGGACCGAACGGAGAACCAAGCTTGAACGATGTCAGTCTCGAAGTTGAACTCACGGCATGCGCATCGAAAACTCACTGGCGAGGTACGTGAAGAACACGGCTTCAGAGAAGACAACCTGCCCAATAAAGAGCACGATGAGGAGAAACTTGGGCGTGAAGAAAGTCTTGGTAGTCGCCTTGATCTCGTGCCAGGGATTCGCAAGGATGGACAAGTTGACCTTCTCCCCATCCTCACGCTCCACGTCCGCCGGCTTGTTCAGGAAAAAGGCAACAAACGGGCCGGCCGCCTGCAGCGCGATGAAGACGATGAAGACGGTGTACGAGACCTTGCCGGCCTTGTTGTTGTCGGCGTTGAGCCCGAGGTTGATGGCGCCGCCGAGGATCTGGCCGGACAGGCGGTACGTCAGCCAGTAGCCCAGCGCCTTGCCGCGGTTCCACGGCTCCGGGTAGGCGATGGCGATGGAGGCCTCGGCCATCCAGAAGACGCCGGCCGAGATGCCGCACAGCGCGGCGCCGAAGAGCATCAGCCACTCGGTGCCGAACCGGTTGTTGGTGTACAGCCCGGCGGCGAAGGGGGCGTAGCCGATGCTGGTGGAAAATAAGCTTTGATATGCACCGGGGATGATGACGACTCACGTGCCGAAGATGAGCGAGCCCTTGATCCCGACGTAGTGCACGATGACGCTGGAGAAGTAGCAGGAGACGACCATCAGGCAGAACGTCAGCGCGTTGGCCGCGTTGACCAGCTGTGGCGAGGCTGCGCCGCCTGCGCCCAGCGAGTTCATGGCGGTCCAGATGCCCGGGGCGGAGAGATTGCACAGGCCGAGGATGGTCATGTTGTAGAATGTGGAGCGGTGCCATCTCACTGGGTGGTGATGCGTTAGCGGCTGCTGCCGGAAGACTGCAAGGTCCAATGACTTACCCGGATGGCGTTCTCTCTGAGTGAGAGCGACCGACGCGTCTTTGACCATTTTGAAACAATATGTTGTCTCGTAGAACAGCAATGGTGCAGGAACGGTTGTTGTGTTGACGATTGGATTGGCGAGTCCAAAGCCGACGTTTTATGCAGTTGCAATATTTTCTAGCTCAATCACGGTGTTGCAGCCCACTATGGTGTCAGACGAGTAGATCTTTGGTCTAGCGCCTCGTGGGGCTCCCCAGACTCTTTCTTCGCACGAGCGGATAACTCGCAGAGTCATGCAAGGCCTTGCGGGCAGTATGGCTTGGCAGTGTAGAGTGTAGATGCTTGTCCTTCACGTCCAAAGCAGCTAGCTCCAAACTGGCTCAACCAAACATTCCCTCGGAGGAGATACACATGAGGAACAGCTGGCGGGTTCTTATCTCAAATGCAACTCGACCGGCCGGGGGGCGGGGTTGCGAAATTCCTTAGCTGCAGCACGTCATCACGCCCAAACATTCGCAACAGAAACTGCGGACCGCGATAAGCGTTTCTTGCTACGAACGGTCGCAACTACCCATTCACGAAGCCTTAGTGAATGAGTGTCGCATGAGTCCCTGGGAATCAACTCATGCAACGACAGAAGAAAACATGCCCCACAACAACCTGAAACAGGTACTCCAACCATACTCCCGCCTTTCGAAGCTCTTCAAGGCCTTTTCAATCCCGGCTTCGCCATCCTCTCCTCGCGCCATTTCCAGAAGCCCACAACGGTGGCGCCCGGCCCAACCAGCAAGTTCCCCAGAAGCAGCACGCCAGTGGTCTTCAACACCGGCTCGCCCACGACACCCACACGCTTCAAATCCCAGACGTTCAGCATCAACCAGACGAACATGGTGAGTACGACCAAAAGTAGGTCGAACTGGAAAAACACCTTCATCCCGGCGGCGACGGTCGAAACGGGGCTTTGCGGGTGCAGGGGAATGAAAGCACCAAGGATGGAAGAGCCGGACGACAGAGCGAGAAGCGCGAGTACCGCGACGTGCACGGCAGCTGCAATGAAGAAGACGATGTCGTACAGCTTCCTGAGGTGCGGGATGTCGAGGCCCTGGTAGTCCTCGACGGGCGCGTTGCTCTCTTTCAAGGATGCGGAAGAGTTGGAGAGTTTCGCAAGAAGCATGCTCAACGGGCTGACCAGTACGGGTGTCAACTGCCACACGGCAACAACTTCTTGAATGTAATTCGATCCCGCGCCCAGCGTTACCATGAGAACGGACGGGAGGAGGAATCCGAGTACAAGGGATGGCAGAATGGCTTTGCTCGCCGACAGTGGGATGCTCCGCTCGGCCGGCATCCAGTAGGCAGCGGCCTGGGAGTCTTTGAAGAAGACCAGAACGTACAAAGGGAGGATGATGCCGAGGCCGAACAGTTGCCCCAATGTAGTCCAAACGGCGGGGCTGCGGGTCACGTACGTAGTCAGCAAGGGGCCCACAACACATCATCATCCAACATCACAGGCGATACTGACCTCCAAACCAGCGACCAAGTATTCCTCTTCCGATACGACTCGACCAGCATCACCGCCAGCACGGGCAGAACGACAGACACCAAGAAATATCCCGCCTGCAATCTGCTCTCGTCCCCGCCCGCCCCCGTCACGATGGGCATGAAAATCGTGACAAACACGCGCGCCATCCGGCCCAGCGCCGAGGCCTTCCCCAACCCGAACACGGCCTTCAACCGCACCTCGCCCACCCCCGCCGCAACAACCGCCCCCCGCACCACGCTCTCCCTCACCAGCGGAAACGACCCGTTCGCCTTCCCCACCCCGAACAGCAGATGCCGCCCCGCCACGGCCGTCCCGACCAGCACGGCGACGGCGCCCCCGCCCAGCCACGCGTTCCGCGCCCCCGGCTCCCGCAGCAGCTCGTCGTGGTACGGCAGCGCCCGCGGCTTCTCGGGGACGCGCAGCGCCGCCAGGCTCGCGGCCCCCGGATACGCCTCCGACAGCAGCCGCAGCGCCGCGCCCGACCCCAGCGCCGGGTAGAGGCGGCGGTTGAGGAAGCGCAGCTTCGCCGTCTCCATGGCGAAGCGGCGCTGCGTCTGCCGCGAGACGTCGACGAGGGCGGCGGCGCGCGGCGCGCGGCGTTGCTGCGTCGCGGCGAAGGCGGCTTCGATGGACGGGGCGGGGATCGATCCTTGGTGCGTGCGGAGGAGGGCGGTCAGGTTGTTGGTGAGGGATGCGCAGGTCTCCATGGCGGACATGCCGCCGAGGCCGATGATGGGGTTGAACTTGTGGACCGCGTCGCCGATGACCATGCAGCGCTTCGAGTGCCACGTCCCCAGCACGTACTCGTGCACCGGCGTGCACACGGACATGAGCTTCCGCTTGTAGAGGGCGTCGAAGTTGACGGTTTCGGTGATGGCGTCGTGTCGGTGCTTGCTCACCGTCTCGGCCTCGTCCTGCTCGGTGTACGGAGGCAGGTCGTTGCCGTGGTAGGTGGTCCCGGTGTTGACGAACAGGCACCAGTAGGTGCGGTCGTTGGGACCCGAAGCGGCAAACAGAGAGGAGCCTTGGTTGGTGACGTGATGGAGCACATCTTCGGCTATCCCCGGGACCTTCTCCGAAATGCCGAAGAGGCACCTGTACTGCACTGGCAGATGGTCTGGAGGAGGGTCAGTTACGTTCTCCGCCTATCGGAAGCGAGGATACCTTTTTTGGCCGTGGGGTTGCGCTTGCTGTTTGTCTCCCATATTTCCTTCCCCACGGTGCTGTGGATTCCGTCGGCGCCAATCACCACGTCCGCTGTGAATCGTTCGCCGTTCTCGGTGAAGACGGTGACACCGTCGTCGCGTTCCTCGACTTGAGTCACTCTCCTGGATGTAAGGACCTTCTCTTTCTGAGCGATGTGCTGATGAAGCACTTCGATGACCATGCGCCGCTCAAAGAAGATCATCGGGTAGCCATGCCTACAGAAATGGCTCAGCTCGGACAATCGAACAGGGAACCCTCATCAAGTCGGACTGACCGTTGAACCAAGTGGTGATCCAGGTGCTTCACGTGCGTCAAAACCCGCCCATCCGAGTCCCGGATTATGAAGTTGTCGATGGTGCAATTCACTTTCTTGAGCAGGTCCTCGTAGCACCCCAGCTGATCCAGGATGCGGAAGCCGTTGGGCAGCACCGCGATGCTCGCCCCGACCTGCGGCGCTATCTCCGGGTAGGCCTCGAGCACCACGAAGTCGATGCCGCTCTTCTCCAGCGCGAGCGCCAACGTGAGCCCCGCGATGCTGCCGCCGACGATGGCGACCCGGAATCCCTTGTGATCCATGGCAGGAGGACGGGTGTGGGGGAGGGGAAGAGAACAGAGGAAAAGCGGAGCGATGAAGGGTGTAGCAAAGATTTAAGCTTCGACGCGTGGAGGTGGAGCGATGAACCTGCAGGTGCGATGCAGGGTAAATTCTTCGCAGCCGGTTTCTCGGGTGTGAATCCTAGGCTGCACCGATAGGCAAAATGTGGCCTCTATTCGCAGCCAATCATGTCGAGTCCGGGAAGAGTTTTCTGCAAAAGACTAGGTCGATTGCAGTAAGTCCTGAGTCGTGCCCCCCTGAGCGGTGACGCCGCCAGGTAGAAGTGGGGCGTAGCCCAACACCACCAGCGTTCATGTAAAATGACGCATGGTCCAGACAGCATTGCGTGGACGAAAATAAAAAATGGATGGATGAATATCGAAGAACAAAGGCGCGAAAAGTACGTAGCCATATGGATTGAGGGCGGACTTTGCCTTGGAGATTATCGCATGCGGTGCGCTGGACTCAGTAGGGCGGACGTCCATACTGCTGTGATCGCAAAGGTGAAATGTTTCGGCGCGAGTCCGACGTGAATCTACGTGTCTCGGGTACTTCGAACATTTTATCAGCCGGTTTCTCTTCTGCATGTCGACATTTCCCTTTGTGAATAGTATTCCGCTTCCAAAAGGCATCTTTCCAACTGCAGTACAAAGTGTTCGCAGGCCTCGTAAGCTTTGCATTCATCGGGCTGTCATCGCAGATATATGGCAAAAATCTGACTGGCTCTTGAAAAAGAAAAGAAGCGGTGTTTGAAGATCAACAGGTAGAGGTGACGTCCGAGGAAGGTATTACTGAATGGGGCTATGAATAGAAACTACGTCTGCCGAGAGGGCGGAATCAAAAATAAGCTTTGCACACTAGACCCTTCCTTCCCCGCACTTTGTCACGGCCCGAAGTCCCTTCGGATGAGGGTGGTGAGGGGGGAAGAACATCAACCCCACAGGATACGAGTTATTCCATGGCCCTCCATCCTTGTGCGATTGGTGAACAGTGAGGACAGGGGAAGAGATGGCACTCGGCGAATACGGTCGATTCCAGTCCAGTCTGTCTTTATCTGCTCCATGTGGGAAGAAATTGCATTATTGTAGAAGCGAGGATAAGAAACGGCGGTGGGTGACACTACGGATCATCAAAACCGAGCAAGATCCGCCTGGTTCCGTCACCCAAGATCGACGGGAGCTTTGTCGACGCCCCCAACACACGGAGAGCGTCGCAAAGTAGTCGCATAGTATATTCGAAGGCTGCGTAGTGCTACGAGGGCGATAGCGGATTGCAAATGTCAAAAGGTCATTATCAAAACGCAGGGATTGTCTCGATATCTAAACGGCCGGGCGCGGACACGGAGGCGGAAGCGAGGAGAGGCGGAAGAGGACGGACTTCCGGCGGGTGCGGCTCGGACCGGGTCAGCACGGAGGACGATAGCAACAGCGTCGAACACGCAGCGATAACAGATAGCGTGTAGATATAAGCTCCCTTCTTAATATGCCGGTGCCCTGCTGACTCTGGACTGGTTGAACACACGGGGAAAAATCCAAAGGGAATAGACAAACACGACACGACGGCCGGCCACTACTACTACTGCTCTTGGAAACCATTCGAATCGCATCCGGAACCATTACGTCATCTACGAACATGGGCTCGCTCCCCGCTGGAGGCTGGAGACAGCTGGACGTCGGCGTCATCGGCGGTGGCATCGGTGGCATGTCCGTCGCCATTGCCCTGAGACGAGCCGGCCACAGGGTTTCCATCTACGAACGCAACGACTTTGCCGGCGAAGTCGGCGCATCCGTCTCCTGCGCCGCCAACGGCACGCGATGGCTGCACGAGTGGGACGTCGATGTGGAGAAGGGAGATCCGGTCGTCCTGAAGAAGCTCATCAACCGCGACTGGAAGACGGGCGAGCCCGTCAGCGTGTACGACCTGGACGACTACGAGAAGCGATGGGGCTACGTCTACAACATGTTCCATCGCCAATACATGCACGCCATGCTGAAGGACTCGGCTGTGGGGGAGAGTGGCAAGGGCGAGCCCGCGAGATTATTCGTCCATCACAAGGTACGTGTTTGCATATTCCTTCTGAGCTGCGCAGCTTCTGACAGCGAACAGTGCAAGAATATAGACGTGAGCGCAGGCCGGATCGAGTTCGACAACGGCAAGACGGTGCAGCACGACCTCATCGTCGGCGCCGACGGCATCGGCTCCGCCGTCCGCGGCCTCATCGGCATCCGCCCGGAGAAGCGCCCCGCCGACTCCAGCTGCCTCCACGCCAACGTCGCCACCGAGGACGCCGTCAGACTCGGTCTCGTCGACTACTCCAAGGACTCCGCTCTGGAGTACTGGGGAGGCCAGGAGGGGAAGTGGGACAAGATCGTGCTTTCCCCCTGCAACGGCGGCAAGCTGCTGTCGTACTACTGCTTCTTCCCCCGCGACAAGGGAGACTACACCAACCAAGCCTGGGGTGTCGAGGACCGCCCGGTCGAGGAGTTGCTGGCTCCTTACCCGGAGCTTGATGCCCAGGTCAGGGCACACCTCGCCATCGGAGTTGACATTCAACCGTGGCGTCTCTGGATGCAGTAAGTTTTCGTCATTGTGGCTTCTGATCCGTACTCGTAGCTGACGATCGCAGTGACCCGTATCCGTACATTGCAAAAGGCCCTGTGTGCCTGTTGGGAGACGCAGGACACCCCGTAAGTTCATCCTCGGTCAACCCGCCCGTCCACGCGTTGGTAGCTGACCGAGACGCCGCAGATGATGCCCCACCAGAGCCAGGGTGCCTGCATGGCCATCGAGGATGCGGCCGCACTGGGCATCCTGTTCGACCCGAACCACTTCTCCGGTGATGTCGTTGAGATGCTCTCCATATACGACGAGGTTCGCCTACCCCGCGCAACCCGAGTACAATCCGCCGCAGCGAAGGCAGCCTACAACATCAACGAACGTATCGGTATGTCATCGCAACGTTTCACCATTGCCCGAGTTGTTACTAAAAAGCGACATCAGGTTTCTCGAGCAACACCAACACCGGCACTTACAAGGTCGAAGACGAGAAGGCCAAGCTGACCATCGAGGAGATGAATGCGTAAGTGAAGAGTTGCCAGCATTTGAGTAGGCAACAAGCTGACACTTCCATTAGTTACGACATGTACAAGGACATCGATGAGACGATGGCAAGACGGAGGGGTTCTTCTTACACGGAAAAGTGGGCAAAGGGATTGCCATTCGGACTGCAGCTTTCGGGCGGGGTAATTGTTGGAGCGGCATGAGACCTGTTATAATAAATCGCAAGGGGTCATTTTCACGTCCTTTGTGTTGTTACCCGGCGACGGAACTTGGCGTTCTTTTGGTAAATACTACGCTTCTTGAACCATAAGTCCAAATACGCACGCCATTCAGAGCTTCTGCTACTTGCTCTTCGACATCGATGCCATGGCATTTCCTTTCAAGCACATCTGCATCCCCACCCTTAGTGTGGTTGTAGCTTTGTCCGTTATTTTCGAATGTACTCACTATCTGCGAATACACAGCAGCAATGGCATTCCCGAATGGAAAAACCGGAGAGCACTCGTTTCTACCTGGTTTCACCGTTGAATCTGACATGTTTGCGCCCTGAGCGACAATCTATGAGTTAAATAACGATTCCGATTAGGCTACTTTGGATTTACACTGGGCACATATCTATCATCTGTGCTTGCAAAGATGCAGTCGCACTCGTCAAGTTTCGGACCTGCGACGGAATTCCATCCTCTCCAAACACTTGCATTGGCTGTGTATCCGGGTTCCACACCGGCCAGTGCTGCGAGAAACCCGACGGATCTTTCGCGAATTCCAGCCACAGATCCTGCATCCTTTCGCTCACCGCGTACTCGAACGGCGTCGAATTTCCCCGATAGTTGGAGTGAGTGCCGAAAACGAGGGGCAGTTCACCTATTACAAGCCGCAGTCAGCCTTGGTTCAAGAGTGCAGATCAGACGAGGGAGACTTACTGCAGTGGAAGGCTCCCATCCACGGCAGCGGAGAGATGTTGGTGAAGTTGCCGGAATACCAAAAGCGGTAGACGTCGAGACCGGCCGCGGCGCGGTCACTGAGCGATGTGTGTGAGTGAATACGCCTCTAAACAGGACAGGGGAAACTGACTTCGTTGACCGCACCAATGGGCAAAGAACCGTGTTCAGCTCGAACGCTTGAGCAGCCGTCTGGTTTGGACCGCTGAGGTCAAATGCATTGAATGCTGCCCCTTCGTTCGAGGTCGTTCCAATGATGACCGGCTGTCGTATATTTCGTCAGTCTTCTCCCACGTCGATAACGTGGGTGGTGGGGGGACACTTACAAACTTAGCCAGAGCCCCATCAACGGTCCGCTGCGTGTAGTTCTCAAAGACGACTTGATCATCGATGGCAGGGTTGAACGCCAGCATCGGCGACGCGCCCGCAGTAAGATGTTCGTCCAAAAAGTCCTCAATCGAATGCGCCGGCACGCCCCGCAAGCACTCGACCTCCTCTTCCGGCCCCAAGTCGCCGCATCCGAAATGCTCCGCCACGAAGCTGAAGCTCCCCGTGGACGAGTCCAGATCCAGCTTTTGCATGTACGCGCTCCCCGAATCCAACACCGCCCCCTTGACGATCGGGTCCTCGGGATACGCGTACTGAAAGGCCTCCACGCTCAGGCTGCCCGCGCTCTGGCCCCAGACGACCATCCGCTCCGGGTCGCCCCCGAACGCGGCGATGTGGTCCCTCACCCACTCCACCGCCGCGCGCTGGTCCAGGAAGCCGAGGTTCTGCCTCTCGAGGCCCGCGGCGACGGGGAAGCCGAAGATGTTGAGGCGGTAGTTGAACGAGACGACGATGTGCGAGCGCGTGCGCTGCACCCACTGCGCCGGGTTCTGGTACGGCACGTCTTCGCCGCCGACCTGGAAGGCGCCGCCGAAGAACCAGATGACGACCGGGAGGCCGCTGCTGGAGGAGTTCGACGAGGGTGGCGCTGCGGCGGTGGTGGGGGTCCAGACGCTCAGGGTGAGGCAGTCCTCGCCCGTCGGGCTGGATCCCGCGCCGGACAGGCTGAACTCCGGGTCGACGGTGGTGTAGACGATGGTGCTCAAAGTGGCGCTGCGGTTGTTGAAGATCTGGGGGCAGGAGAGACCGAACGATGTGGCGTCGATGTCGGCCGCGAGTTGAGCGGGCCGAGGGGCCGCCCAGCGGAGAGACCCCACCGGCGGAGCGGCATAGGGGATTGAAAGGAAGGACCGGACGTTTGGTGTTTGCGGCGGGATTATGCCCCACACGGTACTGTTGTTGATGCGGACTGAGGTGAAGTTTTCCGATCTGCGGACGTGGGGGAATGCAGTGATGATCTGGACGCAGAAAGCCCAAAAGAGGAGCAGGAGCTGCGTGCGTGCCATGATTGGGAGAATTTTTTGATTCTAGAAATCCTGGACTTTATGCGGGACCAAACACGACTTAAATGTCGAGCGGCTTTTCGCCATTCTGACGTCGTGCCATCCCAACGGTCCATTATTGTATGATGAATGAAACATCTGCGCAGCGTGCTCTGATTTCCAGACGAGCGCAGGTCTCACGAGTTGGCCTTGCGCCTGGTGCGAAGAAACTCTGTTCACTATGAACCGGCCGAGGATAAACTTCGGCTCATACGACGGAAACAGTTCCCATTACTCGTAGAGGAAATAACAAAACGGAGATAATCTGGAGATAGGACTTGGAAACGTCAGGCGTCCTACTCTGACAACTCGTGGTTGAGTAACTGTTACCTATGACATGGTCAGAAAAGTCGGCAAACATGCACGGAAACGGGTTGGAACGTATAGAGCAGCGTTTCGCAACAGTGGTACAAATCCGGGAACTAGTATACAAGGCAGTAAGTAGAAGGGAGATGTCGGTGTACTCAGGCAGGATGCGGAAGCCCAAGCATTAACCAGTCACGGTGCTTATCTCCAATCGCCGGAGGCCCCTATTTCTACACCGTGCTCGCCGTTCGTCTTGGCGTCTCGATGAGAATTGGCATTGGCATCCGGGTTGATAAGGAGCTTAGCATTGATCATACAATAGCCATCGGCCGAGGCAAGTTCCGGTACTTGGTAGATCAGGTTATACTTCCGTTTTGAAGCGTGAGAAGCTCGTGGTTTCTGCCGAGGATTCCGTCCACGAAGGAGATAAATAGCGAGAACGACGACTCATGCTGCAAGCCACCCATCAATCAACTCCTTCCTACTCGTTCTGAAGAAAATGATTGGGCCAGCGCACAAGACCATCCTTCTCTTCGCCCTCTCCGGAGTCGCCAATGGCCTGGCCAAAGGGTGGCTGCAGCCCGAATGGGTCCATTTCGACAGCGACGGCATCTCTTTGGCGGCCAACCTCTACGTTCCTCCGGCAAATGTTTCCATGTACAACACGTCTCAGCCACGCCCGGCGATTGTCGTCGGACACCCTCACGGCGGCGTCAAGGAGCAAACCTCGGGCCAGTATGCGCGGGAGATCGCCGAGCGCAGTGGAATCATCACTCTCGCCTTCGATGCCGCCTATCAGGGTGAGAGTGGCGGCTTGCCTCGCTACCTCGAAGACCCGTATCAGCGCGCCAACGACGTCCGCAACGCCGTCACCTATCTGTCTACGCTGGGCGATCTTGTCGATCCCGAGCGTATCGGTGTGCTGGGCGTCTGCGCTTCGGGTGGCTACGTCCCATTTGCCGCGCAAACAGACAAGCGCATGAAGGCCGTCGCGACGGTCAGCGGCATCGATCTCGGCACGCTTTACTCGGAGGGCATTGGCAGCTACAACGGACCGATGATCCCCAATCTCAACGAGCAGCTTCTGGAAGCCGGCCGACAGCGCGAGCACGAGGCCCACGGTGCTCCGCCCAATCTCACCCGAATCTTTCCTCTGACCGAGGCCGACGTTACCCCTGATTTGCCCGTCTTCTACCAGGAGAGCCACGACTACTACCAGAC
This sequence comes from Diplodia mutila, assembly GCA_022560015.1. Classification (NCBI taxonomy): domain Eukaryota; kingdom Fungi; phylum Ascomycota; class Dothideomycetes; order Botryosphaeriales; family Botryosphaeriaceae; genus Diplodia; species Diplodia mutila. The sequence continues at coordinate 22,302 of JAFISB010000240.1, forward strand.
CCCGCGCGGCCACTGGCCGACGGCCCCCAACTGGCATCTCTGGCGCAGTCTGGATCAGATCGCGACCTATCGTTCCTACCAGTGGATGCAGCTCATCTCGCCCCGCCCCCTGCTCATGATCGCCGGTGAGGATGCGGACACGATCTACTTCAGTCAGCGTGCCATCGAGCAGGCCGAGGAGCCCAAGGAGCTATACACCATTCCGGGCATGACCCACATTGATCTTTACGACCATACCAACCAGAGCACTCCGAAGCTCGTCCAGTTTTTCACCAAGAACCTTTGAGATTTGTGTGTTTGAGACGGACAGCACGCTGTACATAGGCGGGAAATACCATCATGCCCCGTAGATAAGAGTCCTCAGTTGCAGCCGCTTCGAAAGCTAATCATATCCACTATTGCTTTATTGTCGTGACTCACATCCCACATGCATCGGTATCATTGAAAAAACAAGAGCACCCATTCTATTTCTCCACTACGCCACTATCCAGCGGTGACGCCGTAACCATCCTCAACCTCCCCCATCCTCCTCGCCGCCGTCCTCGCAACCTCCCTCACCCACCCCTCACACGCCTCGCCCCCCTCCACGTCCCCAACCCTCCCCTTCCAAAGCTTGGACGCTTCAGCTAAGGATCGGAGCGTACGAGGACCGATCAGACTGTGGCTGATACAGCACATGCGTCGCTTCTGGGGATGAGTATAAACGTTAAGATGTAAAAGCGATCTTGTTGGTGTCAGCGTCACTCCAGCTTGCCCGGTGTGAGTCCGAACGGCGAGCCTATGATGTTTTTGTGGATGGAATGTCGAAAAAGGGGTACACAGCGGCTGAGATTCATATGGATTACCGTGGCGCAATATTCTATTGTTGGTTGTATTTCAAACGAGAAAGGGAACAAAAACAACATCAAAGCCCTGCGCCACACCCGTTGATCAGCGGGGCACATTGCACCGTACTTTTGGGGGCCAAACGTCTCCTTTTAGAATATATCTTACCGTTTTTGACCTTGGGTTATTCAATACGGAAAGAACCCAGTAGCATTCGTTCGCAAAAGCGATGATGTAATGAACAGGCCTGAAACACGGGCATGCGATGACCTCTTCGACGTTGTTTCCAAGTATATGCTCCCGTGTTCCGTGTTGAATGAGTGGGTCACTTAATTTGGGGGCGATTTGCACGGCTCGGTTCCTGGACTTGGACCGCACATCACTGCAGGCAGCCGACAGGACCCCACGTCAGCAACTCGGCAAGTCGGGTGGTACCCCACGGGTGAACATCATATTACACTCCTTAGCTGGTCGTGGTGTTCCTAATCGAGCAACAACAGCATCAGCTGAAGTGGACCTTCCCCGATAATTCCCTCGAGCGTGCAATGTTGGTTCCTGACTGAGCGCTCACGATGCACAGCTCAGGCATCCAGCAGTACAGCCATTCTCGGAAGGGATGCAGAAAGACACTCCAACGAATGAATACTTAAGAAACGAGAAGCCACTGCAGAGAATGGGTATCAAACCATCGCAATCAATCAACTAAACAGCCATCTCCCTCTTCCACTCAAATCATACTCCTCCAATTCCAAAGATGCACGCCGTCAAGAGCTTCTGCTACCTCCTCTTCGCCGTCAACGCCGCGGCAATCCCACTCAACCAGACCCTGGGTCTCGAAGCCCGCGACAAGGTAAACAAACACAGTCAAACAACATTGCTCCCCGATTAATTAGAACTGACCGTTCTCCCAGACCCTCCTCTGCAAGAACAGCAAGGGCGACGTCAAGATCAGCCAGGGCAAGGCCGAAGGCAACATCCACGCGGCGCCGGTGGTCGACCCGTCCAAGAAGGACCAGAAGCCCAAGTCGGGCTACCCGCACCACTACGGCAACAACGACAAGATCACCTGGCCCAACAGCAAGTGCAACGACAAGAACGCCCAGCTGCTCGAGTTCCCCGTCTACGCCGACGGCCACCTGTTCCCGTTCAACGAGAAGAAGAAGGACCTCGACCCCGGCATCGCCCGCGGCATCTTCACCTACCCGTCTAAGGACTTTTGCGGCGTCATGGCCCACACGAAGGGTAACGAAGGGCCCTTCGCTCTGTGCGAGTAGTGGAGAGAGGCTTGGTTATCGGAGTTCTATCGCACGCTAGACAGCATGAGACGGGATGATGGGTTATATAGAGCCTTTTGAATTCTTTCTTTTTTTTTTTTACGCGCTGGTCATATCGGAGTATGGTCGGGATTGGTTGAAGTTTTGGTCGCTCTTTTTTCGCAAGTAGCCGCAATATCAAGAGCTTTGTTACCTTATACATATCCAACGAAAAGCAAACTGGCGATTTATACTTACTGAGGTTCGAACGCACGATCTATATGGCATCTATGGCTATAGTTAGCTAATATAGCCGATTTTGCCGGAAAGCTGTTACTAGACTAAGCCCACCCGGGCTTATAACTATTACATTGCTGATTATAGTGCGTGGCACCCTCCCTTTATATTGCAACACGAGACTATTCCTCCAGGGTACTTCCAACTACTTCGACACACGACTGTGAGTTATATCGGAGAATGATGTTGAGCAGGACCGGCTTTCATCGGGAGAGAGAAATTCACAACACCTTCATCATAGGTGGCATTCGGAGGGAGGCAAATCTGCAAAGAGAAAGATTGTTTGACTATAAGAAACGACACACAATCAAGCAGCACCGCCGCCAGCATCACCCTCAACCTCCCCCATCCTCCGCGCCGCCAACCCCGCCACTTCTCTCACCCGCTCCTCACACGCCTCTTCGTTCCTCGCAATATCTCCAAGCTGCTCCTTCCAAAACGCCCACCTCTCCTCGAAAACGCCCCGCCTCCCCTTCCACGGACACCCCGCGTCCTCCGACCCCCCCGACCGCATCTCCCTGTGCAGCTCGTCCCCGCACCTCACGACCCAGTCCGCCGCGATCGGGACGTGGAAGTTCAGCGCCAGCCCGCGCGACCGGTACGCGCGCGACCGCGGGTCGGGCCGGCTCTCCAACGACAGGGAGATGGCGTTGACGGCGTCGCTGACGCGCGTGCAGAGCCCGGCGCGCGTGAGGCGGGCGGCGAGCGCGTTGAGGTTCTCCCACGGGCTGCCTCCGCCGGCTTCGTCCGCGGCGGCGGGCGGTGTCGAGGGGATTTCTGCAGCGGGCGAACCGTGTCAGCGAGCGGGGTGGCTGTGAAAAGGGGTTCTGTGCGCTTACGGTTGAACCGCTCCGTCAGCGCCGGACCCATGTTCTTCAGCTCGCCGAAGGGGTTCGGGGGCTGCGCGTCGCGGAGGCGGGCGATCAGCTCGACCAGGCGGTCTTGCGAGGCGTGGTTGGAGGGGACCTGTTCGGCGACTTGGAATACGATGTCCCATGTCTGCCAGAGGATTCCTTCGGGGTTTGCGTTTTCGTTCCGAACCAGCTCGATGAGTTTGGATGCGGCATCCTCGGAAGCCTGTTGGGATGCTGGCTGGAGGTAGTCGTTCAAGACGGTGAATATGTTGTTTTCGAAGGTCCACGGCTCGTCGTCGTCCTCGGGGAGGTCGATGAACAGGTTCAAAGACATGGTGGCAGTGGTTGGGAGAGGTGCATGTGAATGTTGCAGTGTATCGCCGCTGGGTTCTGATATACATGTGCACGGTAAAGAGTGACGTAGCGATTTGTAGGCCCAACAGAAAATAGCTGTTGGATGGGGCCGTGCGCATTGACCAAAAGGATGTGCACAACACAGCCATTGTAGATCTGCCAGCGCCCCCATCACCAATGAGACCCACCAAGATGCTATTTTTGGGACACTCAGCTCCAAGGCCAAGGCTACTGTGTTGTACCGCGGAATTCCACCTTCACTTTGCATCAGAAATCCTTCCGACGATTCCACCCCCATCGACAACGAGGCAATGGCCATTGATGTGTGCACCGGCTCGACTTGCAAGAAACACTGCAGCTGCCGCGAAATGCTCGCTTTTCCCCAGCCTTCCGTTCGGATACGTCTTTGCCAGGGCTTCCTCGCCTCCATACTTCTCGATGAACGGCATTGACCCTTCTGTTGCGAAAAAGCCCGGAGCGATACAGTTGGAAAGAACGTGACGAGGACCCAGGTCCACCGCAAGCTGTTTGACGAGATGGATGACACCGGCCTTGGCAGCCGCGTACGCGAAGGTTGCTTGCTCCCCGATATTGGCCAGACCGATTCCACCGACGGACGCCGTCACAATGATACGTGAGGTATCCCGCACGGTGGGGCGAGAGGTCAGCAGAGGGAGGAACCTGGACCCGAACCGTCAGCAGAAGTCTTCTTCTCAAGCGGATGTGTCGCTTACTTCTGAACAAGATAGAAGACGCTTTTCAAATTCAAGTCCAACACGTCTGAGAAGTCTTTCTCGTCCGTGTCTTCGATCGAAGCACCTTGCGTGCCACCGGCATTTGCCATGAGAATATCGACGTGATCAGTCGTCTTGCCTACCACATCGACCAGTTGCTGTATCCCACCAACAGTTGACGTGTCTGCTGGCACGGAAATTGCAGTGGCCTCCGGCCGCTTCGTGGGCAAATTGTTCAGAATCTCGCATGCCTCGTCACATGCGCTGGACGTCCGGGAGGTGATGTAGACTTTCGATGCTCCCGCTTGAAGCATGCCGGATGCCGCAGCGAGCCCAAGACCTTTGGAGCTTCCGGTGATGATGGCATAAAGAGCTTCTGACATTTCCGGCGTGTGTAAACACGGAGGCTGCACAGCTCAGGGTCTGTGATGCTGAAGAATACCCAGTACCAGTTCCCGTGTGCCACCATTCGTTCCAGTTCCCATGGCGCACAGGGTGGGTTGGTTTCAAACACAATGACTGAGCAGTGGCTGGTCGACCCCAACACCGATTTCAACAACTTCATGTCCGTCGTGAACATGTCCACCTTGGACAGTCACACCCTGAGCAGCCGCTTGCAGATGCTTTACAACACTTTCTGGCAAACAACGTTCGGTTCGCGCTACCTCATTGGAAACCTCTCTTCGGATCTCGATTGCTTCGACAACGCGCCGATTGAAACGTATGCGGCGCAGGACGGTACCTTTATGTGGCACACCATTTCCTTTAATTCGAGTCAATATCGCATCGCAAAGTATGACGGAGAGCTCTACCATATCCATTGGACATATGGCATGCTTTCGTTTGTTACTTCGGCGGTATTGCTTGCAGCCGGAGTGGCCTCTATCGTCTTGAAGACACTCACACTTGCGCCGGATATTTTGGGCTACGCATCTACAAGCACGCGCGACAACCCTTTCATAGTGCTTGATGATAGTCTTTCGCAACCCTCATACCTCGATGGACTGGAGCGTTCCAGAAATCTCCGGAATTTACGCGTCACGATTGGAGATGTTAAACCGAACTCGAAAGGTGGACAGGTTGCCTTCACCGTAGTGGGCGAAGGCGCGAAGCGCTTGAGAAAAGGAAGAGGGTACGTGTAACGGTAGATAACATAAGCATGATAAATAGCAGAAACCTCCCATGCACTTTGACACGGCGCAATGGGTACTTGGGTCTTGGGACGCAGCATCCGAATTCTGGCTGCGGGGTGGGATGAATATCCTCGAAGTACTCCCCTCCCTTTTCGTCACTCTCATCCGAGGAGCAATTTCACCCATGGAAACACCATAATTATCACCGTCTCTAGGTGAATTTATACTCGGGGAGACGCCAGGTTCGTGTCGGGCAACGAGTACGAGATCACGATGGACTATCCACGATCTTCGCCAGAGGGTCGTCGGGCCAGTGCGGCGTGCGGAGGTTGTGATTGGCTGGATCAACAATGCAACGGGGCCACGGACAACTCGAAACAGTCTCCCATACATGCTACTCTTGGATTTCTCAGTCGAAAATCCCCATCCTTTCCGGCATCTCAAAGTCCACGTGGGGTCTGACCCTCACGCTCTCCGGCACCTCCGGCCAATGGTCGTCCCCTTCAAACATGGGGACCTGCATGCCCATGACGAACTGCTTCGCGCGGAACACATGGAACATGGTCATGGCCGGCTGCTCGATCCTCCAGCGTATCGCCAACCAGCCCTTCGGCGGCAGCTCGTGGAAGAACCCCATCGGCGGATCCACCACGTTCACCACTCCATCCTCCCTCGCCGCCTCCTCGACGTCCCCCCACCGGAACGCACCCTCCCCGTGCCCCAGATGGAACGTCGCGTCGTTGTGCTTGTACATGGGCAGCTCGACGTCCAGCTCGTTCTGCACCACGATGTCGACCACGCTGCCCAGCGGCAGGTGCTTGACGATCGGGTTGGGCCCCTTGAACTCGGTCGACGGCGCCAGCACGAGCGGGTCGCGCAGCGCGCGCCACAGCTGCCACGGCGCCCCGTTGAGCGTGTAGTTGGTGATGAAGGGGTTGTACGGGTCGGGCGCGCCCGCGGCACGCATGTGGAGAGTGATGTCCGCTTTGGCGGGCGGCGCGGTGGGCGGGTAGGGGTGAAGGGTGCTTTCGGAGAGGACGACGGCGCCGTGTAGCGGGGTGGCGTTGTAGTGCATGAGGGAGAGGAATTGGTCCGGGCGGGCCATGGGAGTGCCGAGACGATGCCCGGTGCGGCGGTGCTGTGGAAGTGTTAGCGGTGGCCAAATGGTGCTTAGTGGAGACAGCTGAAATACCGGATAGCGCAGGATGGCGTAGCCCTGAAGGGACTGCTGCTTACTAAGAGCATGGAACCGGATGGCGTAGTCGTCTGCCTTTTGATCGAGCTTCACCATTACAGTCACACGCTGCCCATTCCGGAGGGTGGTGATCTGGCTTTACGTGAGAACGGTGTTGTACTAATGGCATGGGTGATGCTTACGTCGACCTGCTGAGGCTTCACAAAGCCAGCGTCGTTTGCTACCACCCACATCTTGTGAGAGTCAATCGACACTCTCCAAGGGTGCTCCAGGCCGTTGTTGATAAAGTTCATCATCATCCAGCGCCTGTTTTTGGTTTCGATGATCTGCCGTATGTTAACATCCCAACCCTTTGAACAGATCGAAAGCAGCACACTTGCCTCGTAGTCAGTGTATGTGGGGACGCATTCCCCATATCCTACAGCACCAGTGGCTTGTCTCACACAGCCGTGGGAGTCAATCGGCTCTCCGTCGATGCCTTCGACATCAGTCGGCCTGCAGTGAACACGGCCCTTGCCTAATGTACTCGTCAGAAGGAGAATGGAAAGAGCTGTGTGCTATTGCTTACCGTTGATAAGCACAGACTGAAAACAGTTTGGCTCGTAGCCATCGTACTGCAGCTGCGACAGCAGATGGTCATATGTCCGGTGCTGGTAATTGTAAATGGTGACGTGCTCCGGCGATGCCTCGGAGTCAAGCATGTCTTCGATCTCTGCCTCATCGGAAGACACCAGGTAATACGGTCTCTCACGCTCAGGACTCGGGCGGATCCAGATGGTCCCGTAGAACCCGTCGAAGAGAGGAGTAGTGCAGTGATCAGCGTACCATTTCAGGCCCCACTGATCGGACGTGTTCAGAACGCTTGTCCAATTCGCACGGGGCAGGATGGGATATGTGGTGACACCGGCAGCGCCGTCGTTCCAGGTCTGGCTATGGTAGTGTCGGAAGCCAAGCCTACAGCCTGAAGTCAGTCAAATGCTCTGACCATGAGGCGCAGTGAAGTACCAGTGCAACGCCGACGGAAGGCCAAAATCATTGTGCACATTCAGGTGAATGAAATCACCTTCCCGGGCATTGATGACTGGAATCGGGCTATCCGAGTTGCCAACGAACATCGGCCGCCAACGCCCACCGTCTGCGGTATCGTCAGTGGAGATGTTGGCACGGACTGATCCGAGTTACGTACCTGGGTTCCGCCACGCTTGCGACATGGTGAGATTGTAATGAATATCATGAGGAGTGTAGGACTCGGAAGTCCGCAAAGAAGACGCTCGCGACTCGGTCCACAGAGTTGACGGAGAAAGTGACTTGACGACTTCGAACTTCAAACAGAGACCAAGGAAGAGCAATCCACCCAAGCAGGCACCAAGAAGGGCGTGTGGGCTTGCGATCCTACTCTTCTTTTCCCCTGACGGGACTGAGCTGATTTCAGGTTTGAAATCCATACCGCCGTGATGGAATAGAAGATGAGGTTTCCGGCTGTAGAAAGCAAGGTCGGACCATCCACGTTGGATGTCTCTGGCAGAAAGAGGGTTCCAGTGGGACGACACATGTGCTGAAGTCGCGGGGATCTGCCCACCCTGAGTGTCCATGGATCCGACGTCAAGACTGGTGAACTTGGGCGTCAAAATCATGCCACTGACAAAGTAGAACATGATCTGCAGCTCTAGACTTCTTTACCGTACAGTGCGGGGTTGCTGCCGCGGCTTCGCAGGATGGAGAAAGCTCATGAATGAGGGTCCGTGCAAGTGACCGAGTCAAGCACTGAGACAGTGTTTCATGGTTCCCAAAAACGATCGGAGGCTCAAATACCTAACCGAGACGGGAGAAAAGATAAGGTTGGAAGGCTGATTGATTTTGGAGCCAATGGCCGTTAAACGCGCTTCGTGTGCCTCAGAGCCCCAAACTCTATGCACGGACAACCAAGGAAACTCTCGAGATCGCGATGAACATCTTATCCCGTACTTGATAATGCGCATGGAATCGGGCAACAACAGACCTTCTATCCAGTGTCAATGTTGGTCGAGAGTGTCTGATGATCAAAAACCTTATGTACTGCCGCTGTGCCGGGGCGATCGCCGCTGAAAAGCATCCGGTAGGCTGAGAAACCGTTCATGAATCGCGACAGGCCGGAGACAGCTGAAGAGAATACAGCGCCTAAGCCGAACTGGAGCCATATGCAAGCCAGTAAGCGCGAATGCATGCCTTGCTGTATTGTCGGCAAAATCCCGTGTCACTGGTCGGTAAACTCCCATGCAGTGTAGCTACTCAAAGGCCACACGAAAGTCGGTTCACTGAAAAGATGTCGATGTTTGGGTACCTGTGAAGAGATCTGATCATACTCCACAGGACGGGTGTCCGGAACTGCCGGTGTGCCACCTCCGCCGTTGATCTGCATCTGGTCCAGGCGGGGAAATTCGACCCCCACTTGACGACGTGGCTCTACGACGATACCACGAGTCAGTAGCGGAATGTCGGACTCGTTGCGGCCCATCTCCGCACAAAGATACCGGTTTATCTGACCTCGTCCCCCGCGGGTCTGAGCTTTGAGTTCGAGCAAGCGGAGTAATTACGAAACCGGGAGGAGCTACGGCCATGAGGACTCAGTGACCCCGTCGGGCGTATCAACTCCACACTTTCTGAACTTCACACTTTGCACACTGCCTTGCTCTCTTTTACTGTGACATGGCACTACGCAGAGAAAAAATGATGAAGTGGAAGTGGTTGGTTCTGCCTTTGCAAGTCCTTTGCGTGGCAGGCGAATTCTTCAACCAAGTCCGGGAGTACAACTTGACTCTTGCATCAAAATGGATGGGAAAAGGTAGGAGCCCCTATTATCTCTCACTTCCGGATTTGTTGTGCTCACATGAACACAGATGGGAACTACCGTCCAACGCTCACCATCAACGGCGACACTCCTGGGCCACTCATCTGGGGCTATGAGGGTGACACCCTTCGCGTTCACGTCACAAACAAACTACTGGTCGAGGCCACTATGCACTGGTCGGTTTTGCCTTTCCAGACAACGGTATTAATACTGACTTTAAGCAGGCACGGTGTGTTCCAATATGACAGATATTGGATGGACGGCGTCCCTGGAGTCACGCAATACCCGATTGAGCCGAGAGACACTTACACCTACGAGTTCACCCTGACTAACCAGACTGGCATCTACTTCTACCATGGCCATTTCGGCCCAGCATTTGCTGATGTAAGACATGCTCCTGTGCTCGACAGGATATCAGCTGACGCCTGATAGGGACAAAGAGGACCTCTGCTGATCAAGCCCGCACCGTGGCGAGAGCGGCCGTACAGCTTGATCTCGGACAAAAAAGAGGAGATCGCAGCCATGCTCTCTGCCGAGGAGAAGGCGAACCACCTGATGGTGTCTGACTGGAATCACGACGGAATGGACATTCTCACGCTCATGTACCGTGATGCCGGCGCCACGCCTTCTTGCTCGGCTTCATTGGTCATGAACGGGAGAGGTCGCACGATCTGTCTGGACTCAAAGACCATTGCACAGTCTGAAGATGGCATCCATCGTGATTCCAGCGGATGCTTGCCCCCAGATACCGGGGTGGAATACATGAACAAGCGGGAGTGTGTGAATACGTATGCGGACTTGGAACTCGTGGAAGCCGAAGAGGGCGAGAAGTATGTATGGTTGAACTTCATCCACCCTGGGGCTCATCATGAGCTCCGAATCTCCGTTGATGAGCACGACATGTGGATCGTGGCTGCAGACGGTGATTTCGTCCATCCGCAGAAAGTTCAGGTAAGCTTTCCTTCCTTGCTGTGTGGTCGGAGCTGACACCTCTCAAGGCGATCAACGTAAACATGGGCGAGCGAATCAGCGTGTTGGTCCCTCTCACTCAAACTCCCGGGGAGTATGCCATCCGCATGGCCTCTCTTGCAGAGGAACAGCTCATCTGGGGACTCGGCATCCTCCGGTACCCTGGTGTTGAAGAGAGGCGCAGCGCAAGCGGTATCATGCTTCTGCCGGACAGCAAGCCCCACATTGACATCAGTGGCAATCTCATCACGGAGGGAATCATGATGGATGAAATGAAGCATCTGGTCCCCTTCCCACCGCGCCGTCCTTTGCCAGAGTCGGACCACACATTCCGCTTCTCCATCAAGCGACCAAATCCCAGCACTTGGACTTTGGCCTCAGAGCCCCATCAAGGCTTCCGGCAGCAGCTTCCTCCTGTACTTTGGAACAAGGATTCCCGAGGGCCGACAACGATCGAGGGAATGAAGAACGGCTCAGTCGTGGACATCATTTACGAGAATGGAGCATTCGGCATGCATCCGTTTCACAAGTACGTCGGCCTCTCCCCTGATTAATGGCTCTCATGTTGACGTTCCAGACACAACCACAAAGCATTCATCATCGGCGTTGGCGATGGCTTCTTCCGCTGGCCAGATGTTGCCACGGCGATCAAGGAAGTCCCCGAGAACTTCAACATGGTGAACCCTCCACTACGTGACGGAGCACGATTGGCCAAAGGCGAGGGCTCGTGGACTGTCATTCGCTACCAAATCACCTTCCCCGCAATGTCAATGTTGCACTGTAAGCCACCTAAGCCGGATCCGTTGGGATGAGAAGCTGACTCTCTCGCAGGCCACAGAATCCATCACTTCGCAGGTGGGCAACAAATTGTCCTCTTGGAGGGCGCCGATGCTATGCAACCACTTCCTGATTACATCAAGAACATGACGCATGCTGAATTTGTCCCACCGTTGCGATATGGACCGTTGGATTAAAAGCATAGGGTAGAATATGACCAAATGGGAATTCCAAGTAGCAGTGTCATACTTAATGGATGGTATTTACACGTATGCTATTTACGATGTAACTATGCTCGTCGAAGCGGACAGCTCCGCGTCCCTCGCCTCGTCGGGCTGGACCGCAACAGACCTCGACTCGATATCGATGAGATGCACGATACTCTCCGCTTCTGCACCCGATCCCTTGAATGATCGAAATCCCCTCGCGGTTCGTGTGGTTCTACCGGCAACCCTCGAGGGGTCGTCCGTGGTTGCTTTGTGCGTAGTCCCGAACACCTTGGGAATGAGCTGGCCGAGGAGCTTCCGCATGGCGGGCATGCAGTTGCAGATGATGCTGACATCAACCTCGATGATTGACCAATAGCCTCCATCGCAGTAGTCCCCTGTGGCGTATTAGAAGCCGGTTGGGAATGGTTGGGGGAATGGACGTACATGTGGGGTTTCTCGTTGTGGCGAACTTGGTGAGCATGATGGCGCGGTATATGCTGACTCCGGTGATGCTTCTGCGGTCAGGCCAAGTCCAGAGACGGTGATCCACGGCGACACTTACAAGAACCCGGTGCAAAACATGGTGACAATCTGCAGCCTCATGCGGATGGACGACTGCAGTTTCATGATGCCGGGAACGGGGAGCACGATGATCCAGAAGTCCACCAACGTGTTGAGCGTCGCACCTGTCAGCACAAACACGTTCATATCGACGCACGTTCCCGGGTGCTGCTCGTCCCATGTATGCCATGCATGTTCGATGGGAGTGCACTGGAATGCGAAAGCGATGATCGCGCTGATCCCAAAGCAGAGGGTGAAGCCAAGCGTGGTCCATACGACCTTACGGAAAACGGCATCGGGGAAGATGCGTAGGTAGAACAGGAGGAGAGAGAGCTTGGTAAGAACAGCACAGATGACGTAGAGGTGTTCCTGTATGTAGAATATCTGAAATGCCCGTCAGTGGCTGATGTGTGCTGGCGACGTACAGAGTATTTGCGTACCCAGAGCGCGTCTGTGATGCTTTGGAAGGGCAAGGTCCAGATGTCTTTCCCAACACCGTTTTTAGCCACTGCATCATGACAGTCAGTGTGCAAATGTTTTTGGTAGAATGACCCAAGACTCACGAAGAATGGCACCGGATGTTAACGGAGCCAAGAAGACCTGTCACGACGGGTCAGTACGAATAAAACCTAGTGTGGCACTGCATCGTACCGCGGTGGCAATGCAGGACCAATCATCCCCTTGCAGTCCGCCTTCGTTGATGAAATATCGAGTGTAAAGCCGGAGCCCAGTTGCCACATAAGATAATACTGCACCGACACCGGCAACCCAGACTATAATGGATCTCTTGTCTCTGACCTCGTATCCACATGCGGTAGCCGTCAGGTTTGTTGTCGCTATCGATCCATCAGCTCTCTTGGATTCATAATCTCTCGGTGATCGTACTCAAGTGATCTCGCGCCATGCATCCGGTTTCCAAGCACGCTTCGAATTGCCGACCGAAGGCTTCGCTGGTGCAAAGACACGAGTCATCCTGGTCTGGGCAGAAAGGCAGCTGTAGAGCAACGTCGCGGCAGAGTGACTGGGCTCTTGATCAGTAAGCGGAGACATGGCCAAGGCATACACATAGGCATCACGGATACTTACAGCACACGTGGGAAGCTCCAAGTCAGCCAGGGAATTGGCCGCATGCGCAGATGGGAAAAGAGCGGCGATCGTAACCGGCATTGCCCAGACCATTTTCATCACGACCCCTCGTCTCTTTACGGCGAACTGTTGGCGATAACCGCCCGGTGCCGATGCAAGATGCTATCTCTTCTTGCCGGTTTGTAGGAAAAGACAAGTCAAGGAGAAGAACGGAAACGCTACACGTGTGAAATGCGAGGAAGTGCGACAGCTAAATCTTAACGGCGATCTGTTGACTAAATTCTCGGCAATCTAGACTATGGGCGCTCGGTCAAGTGTTTACGGAGAGCGCTTATAGTGCGACTAATTCTCGTAAATAGTACGTACTATATCTGGGAAGGGGTACCCTCCGCTGGCGCATTGGTAGAAGTCGGGGGCGATACGTGCAGTCTGCGAATGAGAAAAGCATCGAGTATCGGTGTACGAATAATGGAGCGGAGGGTACGGACGTACGCTACACTTGACTTGCCCCGACATCGCGAGGCCGTTGCCCTAGTCTCTCGTACTGGAGATTGCTCCTGTTCTACAACAATGTAGTGAGGCTACCGGTGGTATCTCCGATCGTGCGGACTTGACATTTCGTCGGCAAGAGCGAGTCAGGCACGGCCGGCCTCAGCTACGACTATTGTATACGAGTACCCTCAAGGCAATCCCTCGCCAAGACCCAGATTGCCGTGGAAATGTGGATAGGTATTGGCCACGCTGCATACATATATAATAACATACACCTGCGCAAAGCAACTCGACGTCTCCGCGAGATGCAGACCGCTGCCGGACCACCCAAGCTCCAGGCTTGCTTGGCAACCGCAATGTATACTGACTAGCCGGCTCCACATTCCACGCGGCTGACGCCAACCCAGAAAGCGTATCTTCTCCAACATGTTGCGCCTTTACCGCCGGGTTTTCCGTTCGCCGTGAGGGTACTCGTTGCATGACACGTTTGATTGGTCGGTTCCCAGCCAGATCCAGATCCTGCCGACAAGCGAGAAAACACGGTGAACTTTCCTTCGCTCCCCGAGTCCCGAGTCCCCATTCCTCGGCATCACCCTCGGCATCACCTCCGGCGCGGTAGTAACAGCACGATGGTCGCGGCATACTTCACCCACGGTGGGACGGACCTGTTCTACGTCGTCGAAGGCAGCGGACCGCCGATCCTTCTCCTCCACGGCTGGACCTGCGACCACCTGGACTGGAGCTGGCAGCAGCCGTTCCTGCAGAGCCTCGGCTTCCAGACCATCGCCATCGACCACCGCGGTCACGGACGTTCCGCCGTCGCGCCGCCCGCCGACAGCACCACCGACATGTACAGCCCCGAGGCCTTCGCCGACGATGCTGCCGCCCTGCTCTCCCACCTCGGCGTCGCCCAGGCCATCGTCATGGGCCACAGCCTCGGCACTGTTGTCGCCTCCGCCCTGGCCGTGCGTCACCCGCACGCCGTCCGCGCCCTCGTCCTCGTCGATCCCGTCTATCACGTGCCGGGCGCCATTCTGGACACCTTCGTCGCACCCCTCGACCATCCCGATGCGCCCGCACTCGCCGCTGGCTTTTTCGAGCAGAACTTCTACACCGGCACCACGCCTGCCTGGCTGAAGGCGTGGCATCGACACCGCACCTTGGGGAATCCGCCGCATGTCGTCACCACCGTGATCAGAGAGTTGAATGGGAGGGAGGGCAGCCTCGGGAGGAGGGAGAATGCGCTGGTTTACAATAAGAAACGAAGGCAGCCGAGGTTCGTGGCGTGTATGGAGCAGGCCAAGGTGGACATGGAGCACGAGATTGGTGTAGATGCGGCTACGGACAGGGTGGTGCTTATTGCTTCGGGGCATTGGCTGCATCAGCAGGATGCGGAGACCTTTCATCAGGCGCTGCGGCCTTGGTTTGCTGCCCAAGATTTGCTACCTTAAGTGATTTCTAAACTGGTTCGGTCACGAAGTTCACCTCCAGCGAAACGCGTAGCTAGGTGAAGGAAAGGACGAGAGATATAGATGAAGCATCTCTACTATGCTCGCTACTGGAGAATGCTTGCTGCCAGCAAGATGGCTACTACGACTTGGAAGTCTCAAAGTTCAACGCAAGAGGGGCACAGTCAGACGGACGGCCGCCATCAACGGTAAACTTGACATCAGAGCTCTCCTGCAACGTCTTCGGTCCCTTGTCAATATCGTTCACCAAGAAGACCTTGTTCTTGACACCGGCAATGTTGCAAGCCACCAGGTAGAAATAGTCGTCGCCTGTCTCGGTGGCAACCAGCAGGGGCGCCGTGTTGCCGTTCGAATCCTCCTCCACCTGTATCAGCGTGATGCCCTTGGACGTCTCGGGCTGTTCGTCTTGGGTGCCGATGTGGAAGCGGGACACGCCCAGCTTTTTCATTTGATCGGGGAAGTAGGACATGATGCGCTGCCGGGCATCGGTGAGGATGATGCCGTCGTAGGAGCCGAACGTCACGCCGCCGTCGGCGTCGGTGATCTTCTGCAGGTGGAAGTAGGGCGACCCGTAAGCGGTGACGAGGTGCCAGCTCTTGGTTGCGTCGGTGATGTTGCCGAAGATGAAGCCGTTGGCGTTGGGCACGGTGCCGCCGACGCCTTCCATCCTGTCAATTTGCTTGTCGGTCAGCCCTTGGAGCTCTTCCCAGTCGAGCACGCCATCAGGGCCGACGGTCTTGGAGAGTTCGTCAGCTTTGTTCGGCACCGGCTGAGTTGGTGGCGCTTTCTTGAAGCCGTGGACTTGTCAGTAAATGAAGGACCAGGGCCGCGAGTGGATGGATACTTACGGCTTGCATTGGCGGTAAGGCTCGGCCGCGAAGTCCTTCATTTGATATTCATAGACCCCAAAAAAGTCGGCAGACAGCCTGACTCCCCTCTGAAACTCGAACCAGAAGCCATTGTCGCACTTGAAGGCCCTCTGGTTGAGCTCGACACTCTCTTCCCGCTTGGTGGGCTTTCTGGCTGGTGCGGGCAGTGGCTCGCTCTCCACTTGGGGCTCTTCGGGCTCTTCGGGCTCTTCGGGCTCGACCGGCTCCTCCGGCTCTTCGAGCTTGGCCGGGTCGCTGCTCTTGGTGGTGTCGAAATTTACTCCAACCGTGCCATTCAGATATGGCTCGGTAATGAGGGCGATGGTTTTGCGCAACTCCAGGTGGGGGATGTAAAGGCCGACGCCCACGCCAAGGGGAAGTCCAAGTTCAACACCGAGGGAGAGCTGACCTGCTATGTCGGCTTGGGTAGTAAGCGAGGGTGTGATGGAGCCTGTCGATTTCCGGTAGTTTACCAGGTCAAGCTTGACATGGAAGTCATCCACCTTGGCCTTGGCACCCATGTAGAGCTGGCCATTCGCTTGAGATTCGACCTTGATCTTTGCGTCCAGGAACACCATTGGGCCAATGGTTGCAATGCCCGGGATGGAAAAGCCGGGCGGGCCGTACGTGGCGATTGTTCGCCGGGCTTCGATGGTGTTGGTTCTGTTGGAGACAATGCCGATGCCGAGGTTGGCTTCCATGCTTCCATTCATGGTGATGACACCCTGGTTGATGTCCTTGGCATTCCCTAGCATCTCTTCAGCAACGACTCAGGCTGGTTGGGCATGTCCTTACCGAGGTTGAAGCCAACGAAGCCTCCAATGTGCGTCTTCCCGCCAGTGATGTTGCACCCAACGCAGTAGATGTCCAAGCTTCCCTCCACCTTCCACTTGGCTTGCTGCGTTTTGTCATATATCAAGTCCTTGTTAGGGTCCCTCAAGTTCTGCTTGCCGTTACTCCCAACGTTCTGCTCTTCCGGCGAATACCCGAGGGAGCCTCCTATCCCGAAGAGTTTGACAGAGTTGGGCCAAGGCGCCTTGGGCTCACGAAACAAATCCGGCACGAGTCTTATAGCCAGGAGCGTGTCGAGGTCGGCGCCCGTGAGCTTCTTAGCCGTGGCGTTGAGAAATGCCTTGGCCGCCTTTGCCTGCTTTGCCACGGCTTTGAGCTTGGGTGCCGCCGCCTCGGCCGCACTCGAGACTTTGGCTTTGATGTTTTCGGCCACCTTTTGGAAAAACGTCCACGTACTCCACCCGCGTCGCTGGAGCCGAGATCGCCTCGGTCTGAGCTTGCTCGTGCCGTTATCCACCTCGTTGTCGTCGTCGTCGTCGTCGCTGTCTTCCTCGTACTCCTCCTCATCCTCTTGGTACGCGCTGAGCGAGTAGTCTTGGAGGCCGCTGAAGAACTTGTGCAGGCTGCTGCTGAAGGCCTCGTCGCTGAAGTCGAGGTAGCCCAGCGCCTCGTCCAGCGCCCTGTCGAAGTTCTTGCCGCAAGCCGCCGCTGGGAGCCCCTGCAACATAGGAGACGGCGGCTCCCCGCAGCCGGGGTCGTCATCGTCGCTGTCATCGTCGTCGTCATCCGAGTCCGCGGGTGTGGGGGTAGACATGGTGCCCGACCCCGAAGCGCCCGGCTCGCCGTCCGGCGGCTCGTAGGTGCCCCAGGTGAGGACGACTTCGTCAATGGCGTCCTGCATGGTGACCTCCTCTGCGTGCAACAGGGCGGTCGACCGGCCAGGGAAGGACACGGATTCGACGCGCCAGAAGGCGTTCTGGCCATTGTTCGGGTTGCCGTCGCAGTCCAGGGCCGACGTGACGGCAATGAAGGGCTCGTCCCAGTGCTTGCGGGCATAGCGGAGGGCCTCCCGACCGGTGAATTCTAGGCTGAAGCCGTCCCGGGTGCATCGGAGATTGTGGATGTACCGCGAATGGTCCAGGACAACGCTCGGTAGCCACGACGTTGCCTCAACCAGGGCGAAGACGTGTCGAAGCTTGGCATCTACGGCGTGTTAGCACGAATGGCTTGAGGGCGGCAAAGCCGTACCTTCAGGCAAGTAGTAAAGCTGGTTGTCAAATGTGGGCTTTAGGTGTGCCAGATCTGACCTGCCCCAGTCGTACGCGAAGCCCGGCCTCAGTGTTGAGATGGGGCCCGACGGTGACCACTCATCCGACTCATGAGCATACTCTCCGTAGTCGTAGCGAGGAGATTCCGGGGCCCAATCGGCAGGGTAAGGTGCGGTGTCTTCTGGACTAGGCTCAGGCTCGTAGCTGGGGGGCTCTGGATCAAAGCCGGCAGGGTACGCTGTGTAACGCTCTGGGCTGTAGCTGGGAGGTTCGGGATCAAAGTCGGCAGGGTATGCTGGCTGGGGTCCTGGGCTGTCGCTGGGAGGCTCCGGATCCCAGTCGGCAGGGAAGGCTGAGTGGGACCCTCGGCTGCCGCTCGCTGGGGGCTCTGGATCCCAGTCGGCAGGATAGGCTGAGTGGGGCTCTGGGCTGTAGCTGGGAGGTTCAGGATCAAAGTCGGCAGGGTATGCTGGCTGGGGTCCTGGGCTGTCGCTGGCTTTCTCGCCGTAGCGGGCCCCCCGAGGAGATCCGACGGCCGCTCCAAAAAGGACGGGAAGTAGAAAGTGGCTCCACATTGTTGTGCTCAGCAGACAGATCGGTTTGATCACTTCCCCAATGGCCAACTACTCGGCTGCCTTATATACCATCACCGCTTTTACTCCATTTACATAGCGCTTTGCTGTACATGTTCGAGTGCTCCCTTAAGCTAACGTTCCTATTATATATTAGGTGTTGCGGCTATTTAGCCGCACTAATAACTCCCTTATTTTAACCTTCTTATTACTATAATATTATTACTAGGTTTTAAGGCGTTTAGTAGCGATAGCCCGATACCTCGACTAATATACTAGCCGCTAAGTGTTATAATAGATAATAAAGAAGGATCGTATTAGACTCCTACTAAGAAGTAGTATAAGGAGTAGAGGGAAGGGTTACCCGAAGGTATCTTTATAACCTAATACGAATAACTAAGCTATCTACTAGTACTAAAATAGCTTATATTATAATATATCTCCTTCGCGTAGTGCCTAATTAGGCAGTACGTAATATAAAAGAATAATATTAAGGCTTAAATAAGTAACGAATCTACTTATAACGAGAATCGACCTTCTAACTAGTAAAAAAGTAATTATAAAAGAATTTATTTTACGACTACTTGAATAGGCGTAGCCTAGTAGAAAACACGCCCGATTAGTCCTACTATTATAGTAAAGGAATAAATGGCTATTATTACTTATATAGTAGTAAAAAAGAGGATTACCCGTTTAGATAGTAGTTAAAAAAAGATAAATGCCTCGCCGTTTACTTAATAAAGTACGGCTATTTTTAGGCACGCGGTTCCTTAGGGTAGCCTATTACGGAATAAAATAACGTAATAGATACGCTTAAACTGCCTATAAGTTAGTTTACTCTATACTATCTAGCCGATTTTAGTTAAAAGAGTAAACTACTATTATTATTTATAATAGTAAGGTAGGCTACTTAAGTAGGTGCACGAGTTTAAAGTGTTAAATAAACGCTTAGTACTTCTACTTAGATAGTATCTTAGTAAGTCCGTTAGTAAGTATATCTACTATTAGTATCTAGCGAAAGTAAATGTTGCCCGATTAAGCCTTCTATTATAACTAGTAGTAGTAAATATCGATATAGCGAAGCTTAGTATTTAGTTTACTAGCGTTCTTCTATATAAGCGTAAGTATTTGCTTATTATTATACTAGACCTTAAGAAGGTATCTAGAATTAAATATAACTCCGCGGAAGAATTACTTCTACTAGTAGTACTACTTAGCGGTTTCTAAAAGGGCTAGAAGCTCTACTTCTATTATTAACGTTATAACGGTTAGTTATTTAGACGCTTTTTAATCTATAGAGGCTTCGAATAGAGTAATTAATAACTCTTAGTAACTTCTACGTATAGCGAGGTCGTTTATATACGAGGCATCGCTACTAATCGTAAAGATATTCTATTTATCCGGCGTATTACCGTTATAGTAGATAGCTAGATTGCTTATATTACCGAGATACTCTAGGACTCTTTAAATAAGCTAAAGATAGCGCGAGAAAGGATTAGTAAGGTAGAAGGATAGTATAGAGGAGGTATAAGAGACGTTAGAGCGTATACTTACGATAGTAAACTAGATTAAACTAATCTTACTTTAATACGTATAAACCTCCTCTAGTAAGGCGTTCTTACCCGTATTAGATACTAACTATTCTTCTAAGAGTAGGGGTATTATAATATTCGTCTTCTTAACGTTATATCTAACTAATAGCGCGTTAATATATAACTTCTAAGAGAGCTATAATAAGCGCTTCTATCGATCGCGAACGATTCTAAGTACTAAAAACTACTAAACCTCGCCTATTATACGTATTTTATAGCGTTTAAAGAGGTCCTTCTAGAATGCGTTAGCGAATGCCTTATCTTACTTAGTAAAGCCTATAATAACGTTATCTATAAAGAAGAATATAAAGAGGCGATAGTTCGCGTAAAGATAGGGGGTATTAGATACTAGTTCTAGTTTTAATTCGGTTAGAGTATTATAGAAGTATCGTTACTAGAGGACTAGTAACTTCTTTAGGCCGTATAGTACTCGATTAAGACGTAGAATCTAGTCTAGTAATAGATATATATCTTTAGATAGCTTATAAAACGTTTTCTCGTCTAATAAAATATAAGAAAATATATTAACGACGTTATACTATCTTATTTTAAGATTAAAAGCGTAGATAATCGCTATAAGAGCTCGAAAGATGCGGAAGGCTAGAGTAGTAGCGTAGATATCTTAGTTAGTTATTTAAAGATCGCCTCGTACGTAAATTCTTACTTTAACCTTTACTAGATAGCCGTATTCGTTAAATTTATACTTAAAGATCTATATAAAGGGTATAACCTTCTTATTTATCTTCTAGGCTTTATAGATTAGTATAATCGTCTATACCTCCTTACTCTAGGCTTATCGTAGCTTAAGATTAATAGCT
The DNA here is from genome assembly GCA_022560015.1 of Diplodia mutila. Lineage (NCBI taxonomy): Eukaryota > Fungi > Ascomycota > Dothideomycetes > Botryosphaeriales > Botryosphaeriaceae > Diplodia > Diplodia mutila. Next base: position 43,248 of record JAFISB010000240.1, read on the forward strand.
TATATAAAATACGTATCTAGCGGGTATAACTTTACGTCCTTATAGTAGCGTAGTTTAGGGGGTAGGTAATCGCGGTAGATCCGCGAAACCTTATCTATATTATTAAGAGATTCTTCTATTACGAGAGTAGCGTATTACTTCTTAGAGCTTTACTAAGTTCTAAGAGAGGCGGTTAGTCCTTACTTTTATTAACGATAAGTAATTAAATGCTTCGTTATAAGTACGGAGGTAAACGATAACCTTTAGAATTAGTAGCTAAATACGTTATTATATAGTATTACTAGGTACGTATACCTACGCGACCTTTCTCTTTAGGCGAAGATAACTCTAGATCCTCTTATCTCGCTTATACGAGGAGTACGGTTATTCTCTAAGGCGTCTAAATTATATTTATTATCGTATTAAGCCGGTAGTAAACGTCTCTAACGTCTAGAAGCCTACTCGGCTTTATCTTCTAAGTCTTAGCGACGTTTAGGGGTATTAAATAAGCTCTACGAGCTTATTTCCTATAGAGATTACTCCGCGTTTAATAAGGTTAGTATAGGTAAGCGATAATTAGGTTTAGTTTTCTTATTTAGACGATAGTACGGACTATCTTTAGGTTGCTCGCTTTAGTTAAACGACGTATTTAAACTTTAAGAGGTATTATCTTATTCGATTAGAATAGAATCTTTAGATTATTTACTTATATAACGTGTCTAAGGAGTGAAATTTTCCTTAGATAACGACTTATCTAAGTTAATAATATCTTCTAAGCTTAAGTAAATACGTAGAACGACCTTAGCGGGTTCTTCTTTCGCTTCTAGAAGCTTAGTATAGCTTTCTTACTTCTCTAGATAGTAGAAGGTAGATTCGTTAAAGGTAACGTCTCTTAAGCGAATAATGCGGTCCTTTAGGGGGTACTATACACGGTAGATATTAGTAGAATTATATCTAATAAGATAACTAACGAGTACTCGTTCTTATAGCTTATTACTACGAGGGATAGTTTTATTAAGAGCGTAGGTTTTATAACTATATACCCTTATATAAGACACGTTAGGTTTAACACTATAAATAAGTTTAAATAGTATTTTCTAATAAAGACGTTAAATAGGGGTTCGATTATAAATATAAGCTGCTACTCTAACCGCTTCTAGCTATAAGGACTCCGATAGGTTTACTCCTACACGTATTGCGCGTGCTTTAAGAATAAGTAAGTATTCTAACCTCTTAGAGTATCCGTTTTAAGTAGGGGTATAGAGAGTAGTAACTTTCTATATAATTTCTTAATGTTATAGTTTTTATTTAAACTATTAGGTAAAAGATCTTTCGCCATCTAACCTTAGAAACGCTATTCTATAGCTAAATCTAGTAGGAATCTACGTAAGAGTATTTAGAACTATACGGTTATATTCGTTCTTAAATACGTATAACTCCTAGATTACGTAGTGCGTTACTACGTATTCTAAGTAGATAATCTACTTATATTAGTTATATACGGGAATTAATTAAATAAGGTCCGTAGTTACTTTAAAAAAGAGTTAATCTAACGATTCCTCGTAGTTATTTAAACGCGCGATAAGCTAGTATACTTTTAAACGCGCGTAAACGTTATAATACGTAGGTATTAGATCCTCCGTAAGCTTTACTCCTTAAACTACTTATAGAAGTACTTAAATAACTACTTAGCTTATATAAGTAAAGATATTATACTATTACGTAGTAGGTAGATTACGGGTAGTATATCTAGCCGCGATTCTTAATAGTTCTATCTAAACGTACTCTATAAAGAATTATTCTTCTATATAGATTAGGTTATATACGGGGGTATTAGTATTCTTATTATAAAGATACTTTTATTCTAAGTCGATATAGACGTTCTTCTCGTCTATTTTAGCGATAGAAACGAGGTTCGCTATAAATAAAGGTATAAAAGTAGCGTCGCGTAGAATAATCTACTTATCTTTATCTTCTCGTTTAGTATTAACGTAAACGTTACTAAATAACTTAATAGGTAGCTTAGTATTACCGTAGACGATAAAGTTATCTAGGCTAGTATTACGTCTCTTAGTATATCGCTTCTTTATATAGCGGTTATATATATAGTATAAGGATCTAGTATCTACTAGCTATAATAGCTAAAGACTAGTAAGGCGTTTCTTACGCTTTACGGTAAATAAGCTTACTCTAGAATTATTATTAGTAATAACCTTAGATATAAATAAGCTAATAGACGTATTATCTTCGCTATCTATTATTAAAGCCTACTTTTCCCGTTTAGGCTTATTATTATTACGCTTACTAGCAATCTACTTAGATCGAGCGAGGGAGGCTTTAACCTATTTCTTTATATTAGAGTTCTTTATTATCTTATTAACCTTATTCTATACCTTCTTATTAGGACTCTAATCCTTAGGCTTATTTAGAGTATTAGATACTAGATACTAGTATTAGTTATACTAGTAAGGGTAGCCGTAGACGTATTTAGATAGAGTTAGCTTATTCTAAGGTTATCCGCGTAAAGTAGTAGTAAAGATTACTCGTAGTTTAGTTCTAAGAATAGCTTACTTCTATCTATAGTACTAGCGATAGTTGGTAATAACGTTAAAGACGTCTTAGTTTATTCTATTATTAC
>JAFISB010000241.1:0-45837 GCA_022560015.1 Diplodia mutila
TTTTTTTTTTGTTTTTTTTTTTTTGTTGTGGGGGGGGGGGGGGGGGGGGGTGGGGGGGGGGGGGGGGGGGGGGGGGGGGGGGGGTTTGCTTTTTGTTTTGTTTTTTTCCTTCTTCTCTCCCCCACTTTCCCTTGCGTCCTGCCCAACTTTTTCCTTCTACCCGCTTGCCCGTCCGCTCCCTGTCTAATGCGAGCGTGTATAGTGGGCGCTAAACACGTAGCTTACTGCAGATCGTTTTCCGTTTCGATTCGGTATAAATAGATGCTTGCAACTGCGTTGGCTTTGGGCTGTTGCTGCATTGGTTTGATGGGCAGAGGGGGTGCGGTCGTCCTGGGGTTTCTTGCATACCCTGCCTGTATGGCTAATCCACCTGCTGCTGCATTCTAAACGCACACCTCTGCATCCCCGCACGAACGCATTCGCGCAGCACCAAACGACGATGAAAACGACGATGCCTGAGGCCTTGAGTATTCGGTGCTCAATAGATCGACGATGGGCATAATGGCTCGGATGACGATTGTGGGGCAAGTGTCGATCGCACCGTTCCCTTATAGGGCTGGGTTGCGGGCTGCTGACCGTTGGTAGGCATTCGGCGAAGTTTCTGCCTTATAAGGCTTCGATATCTTCACTTCCCGCGGAGCTTCTCCGTCGATACCATGTACGATATGCTTCTGAATCCACTCAAAGTCCCCCGGGGCCTTTGAAGCAACACCAGAGGCTCTTAGGATGACCAGGGCACTTCCGGGCATGACCATTGGGCCGGTGATACCTACGTTTTGCCGCCTGAGCAACTGCCCGTAAGACCCTGCCATCGACCTTTTCGCGCCTGTTGGTAGATGCACTATTACGGGATGCCGAAGGTTGAAATAGTTTTGGAGTAGCTAAGTGGCGAGTCTGTTCTTGAAAAGAACGACCGCACAATGGCCTGCTGCTATCGGGCAAGATATTTACTCTCTGCTCATTGGATGACGCCTCTCGATACCATATTGCTGCAGTCAGTACTTACGAATACCGGCATATCTACTACAGCGACGAGAGTAGGCGTGCCCCCGCATGCACGCTACATGTTCGCTGCCTCTTACAACTCGCCGTACGAGTGTTTGCTCGTTACTAGCGGCAATGTCCGTTTGGGTGGCTACTTGTCAGCACGGGGGCACTCGCCCGCGGCGAAGCAATACTAGATATTAGCATAGCAGGCACAAAATGATCTGACGAAGAACATGGGGTTTTGGGATTTTTCTTGGCATGCGTCTACTCTTCAGACATGTCACATAAGTGACCGGAGGCCTCGCTTTCGCTTATTTTGTCGCGATATGCAACCGCACTCAAGTCCACGGGTTGGAAAAACACTAAAGGAGGCTCTGAACCCATTCTTCCGTCTTTGGAAACTTTGGGAGGGGAAAGTTTGTGGTGTTGCTCCCGGGGGGTCCTCCTCTTGCCACCTCGCGTGCCATTTTAAAGCATGGACGTTCACAGCCTTTCCTCGCAGGGACTTGTCTTGAGCATTGGTCCGGAAAGTTACTTGCTTGCCTTGATTCAAGGTGCGCAGCCAGCAAAGTACAAATACTCTTTCCGCTTCCTCCATTTCCTCATCATGGTGCTCATCCATGTGATCGGACCCTGCATTCAACGTCTGAGAATCGAGCAAGGGCGACTGGATACCATGGTCCTTATGACTAGGGCCCTGCATTGGACCCTGCATCTCTTCTTCAACCGAGGGGGGTACGTAGTCCAGCGTTCCTGGGGTGGCTCTGGATGAAGTTCCCTGGGCGGTATGACCTGGTCTTGGCCGGGTGAGTCTTGCGGGTCCCAGCTTTCGGCCCACTGCCAGGATTGCTGCGTGAGGCACCTTTGCCCATGCCAATGGAAATGTCACCATCACCGCCCTCTTCACCTCCGGTTCCAAGTAGCTCGAAATCCACGACGTCTTCCGCACCGTATGAGGTCATGGGATTGGAGCGCGTCGCAGTGTTCGGGTTGCCGTAGCCGGTGGCGTGTTGCTGATGAGCTGGTGGGGTGTGGGGCTGGCCGTCAGTCTTCATCATCTTCCCAATGGCCTGGACATCGATACCCGGGGACTGGCACAGGTGCTTCAGATGATCCAGCTTGTGCTCACTCTGCAGGTAGAAAAGCTCGGCATTCGGAGTTCCTCTTGGGCCCCAGTAGAAGGTCGAACCGTCATTGTGGAATGCTCCTTGACGATTACCTTCTACTACGAATGGGCATACCTGGTAGAAGTTGTGGTTTCCGCCACAACCACCCATGCAGGCATTGACTTGAGCCCTGGTTCCTTCGTACCGCTTGCCCTGGTACGGAGCCGGCGGTTGGGTTGGAGAGGTGTCCCGAACCCCGAACTGCATCCGCAGGTAGTTCGGCGCGCACTTCTTCGTGAGAACAAGCTTCTGGATGGGGTTGCACCGAATCGCTTCAAGAGTTCCATCCAGCATGCTGTTGACCGTGTCGGTTGTGAGCTTCATGTTCCCAGAAATGGCCATATTCGAGAAGTCCTTCGCCACCTCATCCACTTCTGAATCAAAGAAAGAAGCTGGCTTCCGTCCGCTGGCGATTAGTTGCCCCACGAAACTCTTATTGACGGGCTTCGACACCTCCTACTTGAGAGTAGCTTCGAAGGCACCGATCGGTTGTTCACAAACGACGTCGTTGATCTTCTCAGAAGTTTCCATCTCATCCACGATGTCCAGAAGCTTTCTGCGCAGCATGTCGTATTGGTACGTGGACGGTCTGCTTAGCTTGTTATCACATTTGCGGATGAGCCGTTCGCTCATGTCGCGCGGCAGCCCCTTGAGGTACTCAAGTCCCCGTTATTGTTCACTGAGGCTTTCAGCATCCAATAAGGCTTTCGAAATGATGTGAAAGTTGGTGATTTAATCCTGTAGACCCTCTACTGTACGCCGAGTTTCCTGGCCCTGCGACAGAAACTCACTAATAAACTCACGCTAGAAGAACTTCGTCTAAGTGTCGCTGTTCCGGTATTTCTTTTTGAGCTTGTCCTTCAGAGCACTCCAGTTGAGGCGGAGATGGTTATCAGAGCGCTTAAGGTTCGTCCTGACAAGTAAGCTGCAATACCGAGGGAGACGCTCTACCTTTTCTCTATCACTCAGCCTGTAATCGTCCGCCAACTTATCGTATTATTCAAGGAACACCGAACGGGACGGCAATAGACGAAGTCAAAGCCGCACTCACCAAGCGGTTCTAGATGCAAGACATGGGCCCTGCAAGCTACTACCTCGGCATCAAGCTGAGTCAATAGAAGACCCGGTGGGGGCCTAAGTTCTGCCCTAAGTCTCTAGTGTAGCTGACGCGTTGAGGTTTGGGGGGTAAATCGAGAACTTGACCGTATATCATGTTTCGAATCTCTGGTGGGATGGGCTGTGAAAGGGGTTATTACGAAAAACAACCGACATCTACTAGTTAATACCCAACCACCACCTGTAAAGACCAAGTACAACTCTTCTACCAAATTCTATACTTTTAAAAGAGCTATAAGCCTTAAACAACAACGAAATATAAGTATATTTATATAAATCTATTAGTAGCTAAGCCTTTAGATACCTTCTAAGATAAAAAATAGAAAAATTAGATATAAAAGTCATTACTTATACGATATAAGAGTTGTACTTGGTCTTTGCAGGTGGTGGTTGGGTATTTGCAGGAAGATGTGAGTTGCCGAAGGTAATTGCCCCGCTGTGAAACCTCGTGCGTAAAGTCATTGGATGGGTCGATCTTTCACCCGACAAAATAATCAGTGGCGCCTGCCTACCACAACATATCGCATGCCCAGAAGAATGCTTTCACCGTCCATGTCGCCGACACCCGGTCTCCGCACTGTCTCGTCGCCTGCCTCTCACACTGGGCTTCTTTATCGCCCGACCGTTCTGCCGCAACCCCGTTCCTACCCCTCGGCTCCACCCCAGCCTCCAACGAATACCCTGGGCTCGCCTCAACCCTTCGGGCAATACATGTGTGCGTGAACATCGAAATTTTCCGCGGTTACGATCTACCCAACTACAGCAGAAGGAAGAGAACGAACATCGATCGATCCTTCAACCAATAACACATCTTTCGGCCGACTCGCCGCGGCGGGCGGAGCGGAGTCTCAGAAAAAGTGGCTGTCCATTGGAGCGCCAAAGCTTGGCTTGATTTGGCTGCGTTGGCTAGTGGCGTTGGCTGAAGGGCGTAACGGGGAAGCGGGGTGGATGACCCCAGCGATTGCCGCGTAGGTAAAGCATCGTTTGAACGCGCTATAATATATGCAGTGTTTGGACAACTACAGCAACACCAATGGCATGAGGATGATGCTCTGCGGCGGAGCACACGCAAACCTCATTGAGCGCGGCGCAAGATTTGGCGAGGAGGTCGTTCTGCCCGATTGCTGCAAGCGCAACCGCAAGCTTGTTGCTTCGCGATTGCTCACTGTCACCGCATCAAGGCGCGAGAGCTGCCGGCGTACCCCAACAGCTGGAAGAAGCTTCACGCGCATAAAATCAAGGCCCACCTCATTGACGTCGCTCGTAGAGAGCTTCACCAGCCTGGAAAGACGGCACCTGGGTCCTCACCGAAGCACCGAGCGGTCAAGAGCGTGGCTCGCTAATACATCTTTGTACCCTGAGTGGTCTACTCAGGGAACTTGGCTGCGGTCGGCAGGACTCGATATGCATGCACCTGCAGGGCGACAATGAGCGCGCCACAGCTGCTCTCCTTTCGCAGAGCGTGCCTGGTCCTCCTGCGCCTGCTCCGGTTGGCACGCTTCAAAGTGCTGCGGGTGTTGGAAGCGGGGAAAAGGGTTGGCAGTGGACCTGCTTCGCCGCCTCTTGGAGCCTGTCATGAGACGGATTACTAGCATCATAGACTATCAACAGAACCCAACGCCACTCAATGCTGTGCAAAAGGAATCGGGGCTACATAGCGTCGCAGATGACAATACACTAGCTAGCCATAGGAATTCACAGAATCTCAGAGCTCGAATCACCAATGATTCGTCTCTGAAATGCTCTCACCGTCACTCGTTTGACATCCTGACTCTGATGCCTTTACAGGGCCGATTATCCAACCTCTCTTCGACCTTGCTGAACGCGGACCCACAGCTTCTCGGTCCTGATGGGCAGAAGACCTCTTACAAGATGACCCCGCCGAAACTCTTGAACCACATGCCAACTCTGCGAAAGTTTGTGAACCTTGCTGTCCCTGCCGAGTATATTGAGACCTACCGGCGCAAGCGAGAAGAGCTGGAGGCGGTAGAGAATCCTCTGATTCAGTACCTGGCCCAATATTGTGTCCAGAGCGGGATAAGCGGTGGCATTGAGTCATCTTCTGAAGATATTCCCCAGGTCTCCACGATCTCGACCCGTATTTGGACGGCATTGCGATTTCTGGTCCCAGGACAGCATACAATAACGAGGAAGCGCTGCGGCAGCTTGTTCTGGAGCACGTTCAGAAACTCGATGCCACGCTTGCCGACCTCGAGAGTTCTGGCTTGGTCATTGCAATCGAGAAGTCGGACTATGGGTTTTATGTGTGGTTGCTCTTGTTGGATACATCTCGCGGGCTCGATGGCCTCAAACCTCTTTCAAGAAGCATGGCGAAGGTATTGAAACGGGACTCTTCTAAGGGCCTCCACTCATTGCGAGGATCCCTCGGTTTGTGCACGTACTTTAGTACTCTTGTGGTTGCCGAGCCTCTGTTTCGGTTGGCAAAGAAAAGACGAACCCGAACAGTTCAACGCGGAGACAGCGACCAAGGATGCTTTAACTTCGTCCCCAGCGCTTATCATTATCGAGTACGGACATGATGCAAGCGATATCATCGTCATAGTGGACGCTTCTTGAAAAGGCTTGAGACTGGTGCTACTGTAGATTGTAAATAGCCGTCGTCGTCCTGCCCGTTACGATGGTGGCCCTTAATCCCTGGCCGAACTCAAGTACGACTCTGGAAAGCTTAAGTGCTAAACTTTCCTGTATTGCGCTAAAGAATTTCCGGCGGTGGCTGTTTGGTGTTCGCTTCGTCGTTGAAACAGTTCTCACTGCTCAGGTCCGCCGGACAACCACCGACATGGCCGGCGCCTTGGTAATGAGACGGCTTCCATGAAATTGCTCTTTGAGACTTCGAGCTTCGCCATGTTCGTGGGAGCAAGAATCAAGCTGCGAATGCCCTCTCGCCGGCCGAGCGAACACCACGCGGATCCTAATAGACAACTGGACCTGGGCGAGTACATTAATAAGGCCCTGTTTTACATCCAGTCCGGGCGGCGGGAATATCTTTAGTGTATCTCCGAGGAGGCCATCCAACATCCCCTTGCCCCCGGAGTATTCTAAGGAATCTTGGGACCTCGCCCGGTGGTGTGTCCTTATGAAGCGTCCTTCAGGCCTGTCTCGTTCACGTATCCGTGCATGGATAAAAGAAGTCTCGAGATACAGGGTTCACGGCCAGCACCTGTATCATCGTGGGGTCCGCAAGCATCCGTCCCGAAGGGCTATTAATCGACCCGAGGGACGCGACAAGATCATCAGGGAATTCTATAATGCTTCGGGGCACAAAAGCAGGGAGTCTACGCGCAGAATAATTGCCGACAGGAACTTCTCTGGAGGAACTTCTGGGCGGATTATTAAGCCTATGTCTACTCGTGTCCCGAATATCAGCAAAGATCTGCTCTGCGCCCGGACGAGGCCCTTCGACCCTCGTGGCCTTTGGCACTCCAAGAGAAATGGTCATTAATGTTGTCCACATGCCTACCTCCAATGGGAAGGCCTACCTGGTCATTGCTCGCGAATAGCTCTCGGCTTAGCCTAAGGTCCACGCCCTGGCAAGAGCTACTGCGCGCGCCATCGCGACCTTCATCGTCGAAGACATCTTCTGTCGACATGGGGTCCCGCTGGTCTCTTAGTTCGACGGTGGCCCGGAAAACCTCGCGGAGAGAGAGGTCCTCACTGGACTGCCGAGCCCTCATTTCGGCGTACAATCCTCGCGGAGATCCGGTATGACCAGCAGCTCGCTTTTAGGTGGAAGGGACCCTACGAGATTAAGCATGCGAATTGTGAGAGGCGCGCTCACGGGTGGGGTTTAGGATTTTGCGCCACGGCAATCGGCTGAAGCTGTTCCACGTCCGTCCAGCGTATGAAAAACAGCCTTCGCGGGAGACACCTAAGGTCCAGCCCACGGCGGTGGAAGAGGCTGAAGAAGAAGATGTCTCGAATAAGAAGGATGCGCCGCGAGCATTCCATGGAGGCCAGATTGAAGAAAGCCTTAAGTTGGATACGGCGAGTAGTACATGACATGGACGCTTGACTTCAAAGCTCCGATATTTAGGAATATCAGGAATGCCTATACTCTCGTTTGCAGACCTATGAGCTGGGGCATTAAACGTCAAAAACCTCCTCCAACTCTTACTTGAATTCTGATGTCAATTTTATCTGGCAAAGGCCGTTCTTGCAGTGGTATCATCTCAAAGATTACTCAATTTGTAGAAAATACATGAGAGAATCAAAAAAAAGTAGAGCGGACTAGAATTTTTTGCGTGGATCCCACCACTGCGGCCATACGCGACCTTCAAGGCTACATTCAACTTACGGACCCCTTTCACAGATTTACGGAACATTTGGCATTCTATTACGCACGTAATCGCTGAACGACTCGGCGAAGGCCTTACAGATCCGCGTTTTTGGCTCTACGCAGAGATTACGCGAGAAATAGTGGGCATTGTACCATCGCGTGGTCTCGTTGACAAAGAATAGCTTTCGTCCTTGATCATCGTCGGCAACACCAATATCTAGGCGGGCACCAACCTCGAACGACTCGTAAGAGAACAGATGGTCATCTCGACGGCGAAACTCTTCGAAGACGAAAAGTGAAAATTCCTCCAGCTGACGTCGAGTCAACGTTTCGCAGGATGAGCGGTCAAAGTCGATGTCGTCATCGACCGATCTCACGGCAAGGTTCTTCGTTTCCCAGTGCCGTGCTGTCCTTGCAATGGCTACTACATATCCACTACGACCGCGGATTCCATGTGGATCGGGCCTCGTCGCGATGAAGACTCGGAATTCGCCTTCATACAGATTGCGAACGAACTCCTGGTGAAACCAGTACGTTCGAATGCGAGAAGAGTGATCGTTCTCGTGAGTTTGCTTGTTTTTTTTCCTTTCGCAGCTCTCGGGGGCGTCAGAAGACTTGGCCCTTTTCCGAGGGTTGTTGCGGGGTCTCAAAGACATGCGCTCCTTGACAGGTGAGCCCGGGGATCTGTCCGGCTGCGGTACGGACATGCAGGCAAGCTCTCCGGGCGATCCCTTTTCTCGCACCATTACGTGCGTGGCGCCGCTACTGTGGGACCTCTTGTGCACCGTAGTCTCGCGGTCAAGGAGCAGACATGGCCCTTGGCCAAAACATGTTTTTGGACGGTACGAAAATTGCGTTGGGGCAAGGCGGGCTATCTCGTCCAGCGCCCGAACATCACCAATCTTTATTCTCTGCTGCCGCCATTCGCTCTCGCTTGGGTACGGGCGAATGCTTACGCCGTGTGCGTGCGCGAGGTATCGGATGCCTTGGTAGACATCACTCATGTTGGACGACTCTTCGGTTGTAGCGTGAATGAAAACAACAGTACTATGAGGTTGGCCATCACCACCGCGGTAAGTCGTGAGTGGTAGATTCTTTTGCAGCTGATGCACCAACCAATCCCACCGATAAAGACGGACAGAAAACCATTCTTTCGACCTGGCTGCTAGGATCGTGGCAAGTCCTTGGTGCACGTAAACCCCACCGTCCTCTTTTTTGACCGCTTCGTGCCCTAAGCCTGTCCGAAGGGCCTCCCTCAAGTAGATATCGTGGCCAAGCGCATCAACATCGCCCGGAAAGTACTGAATGGAGAGCGTGTTGGTTTCGGTAAAAGGGGGATTGTCAGGAACGGTGACCCAAAGAACAGTGTCCCATCGGAGAGGCTGAAGCTTGAGAGTAGCTGCGACATCGTTGGTCGCGTAAGACGGGCGTTGGGTTGCGCTCCGCTGTCCGGCACCCCCTCCCACCTGCCGCGGACCGTTCGCACGCTTGGGCGGTTGGGAGAAATATTCGTCTTTTCCGAAACAGGTGTCATCGAGACGTGACTCTAGAGCTTCATGTAAGTCGTTTGCCGCGTCTTGGGCTCGAAGGAGATTGCCCAGCTGAGCTTGACGCAGTGCCATTTTCCGGCCAAGTCTTCTGATATTCCCCTCCGCAGATTCATTCTGATCCTGTATTCGACTTAGGGCAAAGTGTAGCTTTCGCTGTTCTATAGTCGCTTGCGACCGCAGCAGGGAGATCAAATTGATCGCATCTTCCACCTGTCTGGACAGGTTGTGCGATTCTGGTTGCGACGAGCTTGGGCCCTGCACGTCCACCCGACAATCATCATTGGAGGCGGCTTCCGTAAGGTTTAGACGCGCATCCGCCTCTCCGAGGGCTCGCCGGAACAAGAATCGCCAAAGGCGGAAATTTACCACTTTTGGTATATTCCTTCTCGCCACGAGATGCATGCATACAACGAGGACGACAAGACCGCAGCTGTGCGAGTCCCCCTGGAGCGGTTCTTTCGTCTCGTGGTGCAAGCTCCAGCCGGACTCCTCCCAATCGCGTCCAAAAGCCTTGACAATAGCGAAGCCGGCAGCCTCTACATCATGCTTCGGGCTCAGCCCCAGAGAATCGTAGAAGGTCGCGCGACTGTTTGCGAGGTCCAGGGCCAGGAGCGTCCAGTGAGAATAAGACGATAAGTAGAGCGGCACGAGCACAAGTCTGCACCCAGCCGGGGCAGTGTATCGACCGGAAAAGTTTTGCCAGCCGGCTGAGTTACCCGGAGGATTTGCAATTTCAATGACGTGGGCACCATTGAGCAGGATAACATTCTTCAGAAGGAGGTTGATGGAAGTGTTTCCCAGCCAATTGCTCCCAGAGAGTTGCTCGAGTGCAGTGGGTACGCTCTCGGATGTTGGGCCGACCAGGAAATCCGGCCTGGTTTTCTCGGGGCTGTCGTCAAAAGTGAGTTGAGCTCCTTCCAAGGAAAGGTGCGTATTCGGCGCGCGTTCTGCAAAGGTGCAGCGTTTGTGCGAATAAAGACAACCCGCGCATTGTGCCACACCAGCGTTGCGGTCCTTGTACACCCGGCACTGCTTGAGCAAATTCATTTTTACCAATGATTTGGTAGGCCTCTCGCACTCTTTGCATTTTTGCACCGCGGGCTGCCCGAGCTCTTCAGACATTATCCGGTCAACGTGATAGAAACGTACCCTGTCCCGATGGCTCATGGAGTCCCAACGGTCCGGCTCAACCGACCACAGACTCCCGGCACCGGCTGGCCGCGATGGGTGGACTATAGCAACCCCTTTCCGTGTCGGTCGTGGTTTCGGCAACGTTATATTGCTCAAAACATGGGGCGTTGGAGGGCGAGAACCCGAGAGTGTGGCAGGGTCATCCTTTTTCCTGGACCTTGCCTTCAGTCGAGGGAGGTAAAGCCTGCTGTGCTGTCGCGGATTGATAGCATCGTCATCGATGATGGGAAAAGGACGTAAAATTGGGGACTGTGGTCTTGAAGAATCATGAGTAGGTGGAATACCTCGGCCGCGAGCACGCACGTGTGACTTACGAAGTCCAACGTCGGAGCCGATCGCCGAGACCATGCGATAAACCACTCGCTTTAGACGGTGCTTTTGATGTCTTCTCCTCCATGACCTTGCTGCGCTGGACCCGCTAGGTTGAAGAGCAATTGCACGCGTGAAGGTTTCGCAGGCGTGTGCAATCGGTGTTTCTCCGCCAAGCAACCCCCGCACGCGCCTTCTCCTCATCGCAGCCAATCACACGAAGTCGCACGCGTGCGACTGATGTTTCTTGGGGCAATTACGTTCGGCAACTCACATCTTCCCGTAAATACCCAACTACCACCTGCAAAGACCAAGTACAACTCTTATACCGTGCAAATAACGATTTTTACATCTAATATTTCTATTTTTTATCTTAGTAGGTATCTAAAAGCTTAGCTACTAATAGATTTATATAAATATGCTTATATTTCGTTGTTGTTAAAGGTTTATGGCGCTTTTAAAAGTATGGATTTTGGTGGAGGAGTTGGATTTGGTCTTTACGGGTGGTGGATCGTCAATACACCCTTAATATGAGTTGCTTTTGGTAATAACCCCATGTTTCTTCGTCAACAACCCCTGGACGAAGTTCCTGCCAACGGTGCTCTCGCCACTTATTCGTCTACGAACATTTGTCTCTCTTTCTCTGCCCTCCATCTTCTTCCCTTCAACGCCTTTCCTTCCTTCGCCACTCCAGCTGCCGCGACTACCGCGGCTTCGGCATCGTGCGCCCGGTTCAAGGCACATACGCTCCAGGTCGTTGAACCCGGCCCTTACCCTTCGCCCTCCGGTCTCAACAGATCGTGACGGAGTCGTTCCCGCTCCCGACGTCACTGTATTCTCGCCCATGGGTGCGCCCGCTCGCGCGGTGCGGCCTGAGGATGAAGTCGCCGAGGACGTGGTCAAATCCATGGGTGAGATCAAAGGCGAGTGTAGCTGCCCGAGGTCGTTCGACCGGAACCACCCAAGGAAGGCCGCTGACCAGCGGCCGCCCAAGCACTGGGTCCATGCCATACCCTGCGATTTTACTAGAAAACTGTCGGCGCCTTGGGAACGGACTTTCGCCTTGTATGCCGGCAACACATATAGATGCTCTGCTCGCTCCTGAGTCGCCACCTCCACGTCCCGAGACACAAGTTCCAGCTGGGCGACATTCCGACGGATCGCACATGAGCCGCTAGTTCCTGCAGGGCAAGCGTCCTTTCCGCAGACGGGCTTTGCAAGTATAAGAATCGGCTTGTGCCACCCAACGACCTCGCCTCGACAAATATCCGTGCCCGGAGTGGCGGGCTGCTCTTCGGCAACGCTGCTGATGCGACAAAGGCGTTGGACGCATTCCATACCGAAGGCGCGATGCTGCACGACACGTTCGCCTAGTGGGGCGATAACATCACCGCCGACGGCGAGGGGACCTCGATCTATAAGTCGATCCTCGAGGAACTCGACCTATACCGTCACCATCTCACCCTCAACCAGCCGACCGATGGGTGGATTCGAAACATGCACTATGGCGTTGAGCAACAGCTTATGCGCCAGGACCCGCTCTATTGGCTGCTGTACTCCTTCCTCCAGCCCGACAACAACTACAAGCTTATTACCGCGCCCTAGTACGTCAAGTACTAGCAGATCGGTGACCGTACCGAGCTTCGACACCTGGACTTCCACAACTATCGGGCTGGTTGTGGCTATGTTGGCGGAGGACGAGCGGGCGAGATGAGAGGAGCGGCGGTGTCGTGGCTGGGTGAAGGGAAGGCGCCACCGACGGGAGCATCAGAAAGAGGAGGACAACGGCTGCTAGACAGGGGGATGGCGCGGTTCGGACGGAGGATGGTGCCGATGCTGGTGCCGGGGCTGTGTGGGACAGAGGTGACGATGCTGGTGAAGGTGTTTCATCAGCTGGCAACCTTGATCAAGGTCGGCCGGCACAGCCAGCACCGCCTAGAAGCGGAAAAGGATGCGGTAAAGAAAGAAGTATAAGAAGTGGAAATAGATTAGCACTACTAGTGCCGATATTTTCATCCGTGATTTAGGTAGGTTGTTGCCAGTGTAATAACTTGTCGTTAATCGTATGTACATGCGACAGGAGCTGTGGCAATAGTAGATGTCAGTCCGTCCAGGTCGAGCCACTCCCAGGATCCGCTGTATGGGCCTGTTTTCATTCTATCGCCGGCCCGGATTCGCTTTTCGAGCGCCTGAGGCACTGCACCAGCAAGAGGTGGTGGCATGCTAGTATCTATGGGAAGGGCTATCGCTATATAAGCCCACCATCGAGTTTGGCACCGCCACCTCGGAATAAACGCCCTCCATCTGACACATTATTCCGTGCGTATCGCTGCCCGCCGGGCCATGGCGGGACAGGTGCCTGCACGTCTCTTCCCTCTCAGTCTTCCTCTCAGTCTTCCCCTCCTCCCCCACCCCACCTCAATCTGCCTCGCCGTCGCCCGTCAGGTCAATGATTGCTGGATTGGCCTCCTTAATCACCGGATTCAACCCCCATTGAGCATCTGTGGCGAATCCTTAAGCTTCGCACTTCAAGAAGGCGTTACCAGATTAAGAATCAACACCAGACGGAGTAGGCAATACGCGAGGAATATGATGCATTGAAGATAGAGGGCTTTCAGGCATGTATCTACAACTACCAGGCCCGGTGTACTGCAGTAATGTGTGCGAAGAGGAGACCAACCAAATATTAGCTGCAATACAATCTTTACCCTCCTCAACACCATAGCCAGCAGTCCTCGAGCATCTTTGTCACGATCCGCCACCTGAGTCATTCTCTGACGTCACGTAACGTGATCGTTTTCTCGTACGGCTTGTTCTTCGAAAGCCTTACAACCTCTTGTTAGCAATCCAACCTTTTGAACCTGGAACCGTGACATCTTGACATTCGGTTGTTAAGCAATAAGGGTTTGATGGGGGAGCAGGGGTGGCTAAACTCACGTGTTCGCGTAGCTGGCCAATGAATTATGTAGAACGGACACGAAACGACACGAAACGACACGAAGAAACACGAAATGACACGAAACGAAACGAAACCATACGAAGCGACACGAAACGACACGACACAAGACGACACGACGCAAAACGACACGACGCAACACGACACAAAGCAACACGAAGAAACACGAAGCGACACGACAGACCCGACCTAGCCTGACTGAACCATCAGGTGTCGCTCGGGCTTCTCGGTCTGCCACATCTCCCTCGCCGCGACATACTCGCGGTGGCTATGACGGAACTCGAACAGTTAGAGACCGCTTGGCGATATCTTCTCGAATGCCGCAGCATTAGTAAGGCCCAGTTCAACAATTTCGAAAGACACTTGCGATGGATCAAAGACGACATCGTCAGACCGCGTCTAAAGGGAACAGCAGCGTATGGGCGTAGGAAGGTGCGCTCGCTTCTTGTCGAAATCTACTATGGAGTCGGAGTCAAGGCATTCGTGCTGTGCGCCGTCTCGATACGGCCAAATACCCTTCAACGCACAAACGCCGAAGGGTTCTTAACGCGCCTGCGAGAGTGGTTGAAACAGGAGAAACAATATCCACCTTGTCTTGCAGAGATTGCGAATAGGCTCTGCGAGGAAGGAAATGTCGAAGCGCTCTTGGGCGAGGTGCCGGGACACCTTAAACTACGCAACAACACTACCTTAGGTGACAATTCCCGCCTAAAGAACCTGAAAACAAGTAGTACTAACGCGCTCAGGCGTAGAGGAACATCGACTCCCGAACCGCGAAAACGACGAACGCCCAGCTACGTCTACCGATGAGCGTCCTCAAATTCCCGCAGCCAGCTTGTCAGGCGGCTTTGAACCTTCCATGGAGCTAACAGATCAGCGTCGAGCTCGAGGTAGAGTATTCTACTTGTGGTTCTAGCAGCGCAGCTTACCAGTAGACAGATCACTCCTACGATCCGGAAACATTACAGTCGCGATTCCAAACGCCTCATTCCGCGAAAAACGAGGGTAGCCAAGAATTGTCAAGTAGTGGAGGGCTGCTATCCGTACAAATGGCAAGCGGCCATGGGTATCAGTCGCTCGGCGCAGACAGCACTCTACCGCTACAGATACCGGCTCCCGGTTCGCCCAAGGGTGATCTACCGCTCAGCTTTGGGCCCAACCGCGAAACTGCAAGGCAAAGACATGAATGTGAGCTAACTTTACTAGCTCAAGAAATGGACAACTGTCTTCGCACTTTGAGAGACTATGGTTTGGAGGAGACTAGATGGAAGGAAATGCTCGAGTTTGGTGTAAATACAATCACCAATCACACATGGGCCAAAGAATACCATGTACCAACTGACACGGCCGACTACGATCTCCCTTCGGCCGAGTCAGCAGACATTCTTCTCGCCAGCATGGACAGGCTCCGACAGGTGGTCAGGGACGGTAGAACACTCACCAAGCCAGTACTAGTACGTGGCAATCCGGATGAGCGGCCCGACTACGAAACATTCCGGACCGAATTCATAGAGCGCCTGGGGGACTACTCCTGCGGTGGAGGCTCTCTCGACGTGCAAGACCCAGCCTTACCAGCCGAGGGACCCTCGGCCCGTAGGATGAAGTTCGAGGACCTGGCCGGCATGCTCCACGCCGACCCCGGCAGGAAGCTTGACAACGCGAGACCGCCATTGAATCTACTCAACCTACGCGACATCCTAGAGCCGCCTCTGCCGAAGTTCCTTCGCGCGTCGAGGCTCTGGCTCCTTCGGACCCTAGACCACCTCGTCGAGACGGCCACCACCTCCGAGAGCTCCCACGTGGGGAAAAGAAGCGTTGTTCGGTCTTCTGACCTCGCCTCCTGCTCCCGCTTCCTGCTCTACGCCGCCCGCGGAGCGGTTTCGGGGCCCCACGTCGACCTCTTAACAGGTACCTGGGTCCAGGCTCTGTCGGGTCTAAAGCTGTGGCCGATTGTCACCGGCCTAAGCAAGAAGGAGTGGTCCGATTTTGAACGGCTGGGCTCCGATTGGCCTCCTCCCCCCGAGAAGACTCGAACCATCGTTCTGGAGCCGGGCGATTTGCTCGTGATGCCCCCCGGATGCCTGACGCCCCACGCGCCGATAACGGTCCGGGATTGCCTAATGCATGGCGGCATGTTCTGGGACGAGAAGGCGGTTGTGGACACGATGAAAGGTATGAGCTGGATCGTCCACAACCCAAACGTCACGAATGAGTCGATTCCCCGGCAGCTGCCCGAAATCTTGCACAAGCTCGAGGACATGATGAGAGAGAAGCCCGAGCGTTTCACGGTCGAAGGCGCCCGGACGAGCGAGGAGCTGCTACAGCAATTCGAGGCCGCGGTGCGCTCTATGAAGGGGGACCAGCTGGGCTGTGACTGCAGAGGAAGTTGCGTCAAGAATTGCCCATGCAGGCAGTCCGGCTTTCCTTGCTTCAAGTATTGGTGCCACATGGGCAAAACATGTTCCAGATCCTTGAAGACAAGCAGCTGAATGAATTCCTTGCTCGGCGAGCGGATAAATAGGAACAAGCCGGGTCTCCGAAGAGAAGGACATGGAAGTGGGAAATGAAGAGGGGAAGGGTGGGGGTGGTGTTGGCGGTTGATCTGGCTGACATCGCCTGGGTTGACTGCTAGATGGTGAGGAAGGACTTCGCCAGGGCGACGGTCGTCCTATGTGTTATCTTGCGCGCGATGTGCGGTGCGTCGGTAATTTCGCGGCTAATGCTCTGGAGGATTCTGCCGGAGAGGCCACGCTCGTCGGGACTGCGGGTGATTGAGCTGAAGGTAATGGGGCTTAGGGTCATGTCTTGCGGAGTGGTTAGTTGGCCTCTTCTCTTTTTGTGTTTGGTTTTTACTCGTTTGATGCGTCGTCGGTCTCTTTACCTTTCTCTAACCCTTCCCTCTCTTTTGTTTCTACACTTGGGGCTTTTATTTCAAGCATTAGGGTTGTTGCTGGCGCGAATGTCGGGCGTAGAGCTCAAGGCCGGGGAGGTACGGGTCGCCTGGATGTCCTTGTTGCTCGAGCTTGAGTTGCAGGAGCCCTTCTTTCGCCCTGGGGTTCTGTTCCTTGATTATTCTCAGATCAAAGGCGAGAAGAGGGGACACCAGGCCGGGCTCATGTGCTCTCCAAGCTCTTCGCACGGGCCGGCCCGCCGCACGCGCTCGTATCCGACAGAGGGTTAGTGTTCACTTGTGAATACTGGAACGAGGTCTGCTTTCATCTACGCATTCGATTGCGCTTCAGTACCGCATCCCACCCACAAACAGATGGGCAAACGGAACGGCAGAACCAAGAAATAGAGACGTACCTACGTATCTAAGTTAACTTTGAGCAAGATGATCGCCACCCTGCCGGGAACCTACCACCAGGTCGTCGACGTCGGGCCCAACTACGCCGAGGCCATCAACTTCGCCGCTGACCCCGATTACACGGGCCCGCCGGCGGGCTACCGGTACTGCGAGGGATGGCTGCGTGAATGGCACCCACGAACCGCTGGGGGCGGCACACCTCACGGTCCCGGCTAAGGAGGTGGGAGACGGCGGCAGGAAGAAGGACGATGACCAGGGTAACGCTGAAAGCAGTGACGTGGATGCCGGTACCTACGGGGTTAAAGGTGATGGGGATGACGGGGATAATGGTGGGATGTGAGTGAGGGCGGTACGGGGAAGGATTAGAATGGTACAGTGGCGACGAGTTGGAAGGGGCCCTCCCTAAAACACACCGAGGATCACCTGACATCGGTTTCGACCTTCCACGGCGGATGCCACCCGGGGAGGATAACGGCACCGTCTAGGCAGGCGCGCCGCCGACTCCCCGGAGCGGGACAGTCCTTCGAAGCAGGCCCGTCGTGACGGGAGCCGCCCGACCACCCCCTCGCCCGACAGCCTCCCTAGCCCTCGAGTGGACCAAGGCGAGGACGCTCATACACAACCACTCGCCAGACGGCATGTTCGGCCGCCTGGACGCAGACAATGTCAGCTCCTAGCCCGGGCGAGGAACGAGAAGAATGTGGACATCGAGGCGCGAAAGATGCTAACGGAGAAGTGGGGGCTAGACTGGACGGCGTTCTCGGGGCAGGTTCATGTCTCCACTGTCATCGACGCGATCGTGCGGGTTCGATACGATGGCCTGAAGCTAGAGTGTAAGGAAGGCCACACTATGTCGTCTCCTAAGCCCTCGCCTCCAAAAGAGGTCGTCGAGAATATAGAGAAGACGAGGGAGTCCGGAAGCCGCCTAGACCAGCTCATGGTGGCCGAGGAATCGACCGGCAGGAAGAACATGCAGCAGCCACTGCTTCTCCCCATCTACGACCTGAACGACGACCGGGATGGCGGAGAGGGCCTATTTCCGGGGTACGAGGAGTGGGATGCCCCGCCCTCGAGAATTGCGATTGCGCGTGCGTTTGATCACACGAAAGAAAAAGCGCGCATTTAGCCTTCTACCGGGCCACCGAGAGAGCGGCGCATGGCGATTGCGCAACACATTTGATCACACGAAAGAAAAAGCACGCGTTTGGCGTTGAGCATGCACTTGTCATTCTATTCTATAGAATAATTATTATGCCCAAGCCAGTGACCATCTAAACCTCCTTGATCTCATGTTCCTTGGAAGTCTTGTCAGTCGACTCTAACTCACTCATCAATTCCCGAAACTCCTCAACTGTCATGTCTGCCTTCAGCTCTTGTTGTCTGAATCGCATGCAGGTATAGACCGTCTAAACCTCTTCAATCTCGCGTTCCTTGGAAGTCTTGTCAGTCGACTCCACCTCACTCATCAATTCCCGAAACTCCTCAACTGTCATGTCCGCCCTCAGTTCTTGGTGCTGGAACCGCATGCGGGTATAGGTCGTAAGTTCCATGCCGGTCGGGGTGTAGAGTACACGGCAAATCGGAGTCCGATTGGCTGACGAATTCGCACCCTCGCGAGATACTCTACCCGCGAACTGCTGAAGATCTGAAATAAGTCTTGTCGGACCCACTACTAGAACCTTCTGGCAGTAGTCGTGGAGGTCTAGACCTGTCTTAAGGATTTCCACTGAGCCAACGAGCACGTCGATGGCATTCGGCTCGCTCATTGGCGCCCGAAACCTTGCGACGGCATCATCGCGCTCACTCGACTTGAGGCCGCTGTGATACCAGAACGCATTCGTAACACCTGTAATGGTCTTTACGAACTGTTTACAATTATTAGTCAAGGTTAGTCTCTAAAAAGAAACCGGAGTATCCAAACTTACTAAGGAGAGAATATGGGCGCTTATAGGGTCGAAAACCCCTACGATGAGCTTTTCGCGTTCGTTAGTGCCAGGGAACTGGCCCAGCTCGCTCACGACTTTTCGAATAACGTTGCACTTCCTGCTGCCTTTTGTTATATCATCGAGGTGCTTAAGATACGGCGAGTTTTCCTTGTATCTATGATCCTGAAGTTTCTTCCATAGGCGTGCACTGAACGTAGACTCGGCGAGTCGTGGAACCACATTCGTCTCCTCCAAATGGCGTAGGTTGGGAAACAGATTGTCTTGCATAGCGCCGCGCGTCAGGTTCATGATAGCGAATCCTAGCCTTTGCTTGCCATTCCCTCGGGCATGCGCTTCGAGTTGTTTTAGCAATTCGTCCTCCTTTTGACGTAGCTTTTCTTCTTCTTCAGATGTGATCTTAATGCGGACATATTTAATGTCTGTTTGGACGACTGGTGAAATAGGGTTTCCATCAAACCAAGGAGTCGTCTTTAGCCTTCGAATCATCATTGTAGAAAGAGCTTTCGAGAACTTGCCGTTGGCGAGCCGGAAATCGGATTCTGCTTCTTTGCGTTTTATCGCATTATCGGGACCCTTCTCGATGGCTCTTTCTAAAGCTTGACCGGTTGTCTGGTAGTCTTTCGCAGTCTCATTAAGCTCCGATAAAGCCTTGCGCGTCTTCTCGTCGAGAGTGCTGGGGTTCCTGGCGGCTTGTTGGCTCACATTCAAAAGATGCGGGAACCACCCACGGATGTCGGAGCGGTTGGAACCGAATGGTGTTCCAGATAGTAGGAGAACTGCGCACTTGTCGAGGTCGTCCACGATGGCTCCTGGCCCAGCCTTTCCGGATATATGTTCGTGGTATTCGTCGACTACCACGACGCCGAACGTTTCGTACAACTTTTCACGGCGTTTCAGGTCTTCGGCCCTTCTTTTTCCGGCGACAGGTTCTCGGATTTGTGTATCCCATGAAGAGTACGTGGTGATGACCCCATAACGAGCACGACCGACTTTGGATTCCGCGTCTTTGGGGTCGACGATGAGGTCGATATTTTTCTTGAAGTGATATGGGCTCTTGCTGTGGTCATTGTGCGCGGAGAATAGCTGTAGGGGGACCATCTCGGTGTCGATAAAGTCGTTAAAATCCCTGACCCATTTGGCGATGTTCGACGACTTAACAAGGAAAAGAAAGGGAAAAGAGCCGAACTCCCCAAGCCCGTCAATCTTTCTCGTGTACGCCTCCTTCCAGTACGCCGTGGAGCTGTTTGAAACACAACAGCATTGGATGCCGTACTTGTTGGATCCCTGACTGGGACAAGGAAGGTTCTCCGCAGACTCTGGTAGATGGCAACCATCATTATCCGCCCGACTCTGCTCCACCTCCCGGTACATTGCTCCAAGGCGTTCCCAGATAAGCCAATAAGCATATGCTACCACCGTCTTACCGAGCCCCATTTCATCGCCAACGATAGAGCCTTCCTCTATGGTAAGAACGCGGTGTACCGCCCAGACGGCTGCGAACATCTGGAATTGAAATAGTGGCGTTTTCAAGCCCGGGATCTTAACGAGACTCTTTTCAGTTCGTTCAGATGAGAGCCAACTTTCGTCGCGGAGAAAGAACTGGAGGAAGTTTGCCTTAAACTCCTCGTGTGCGAACAATGATGAACATTTCTTATCCGCAGTAATTGATGCAAGGCTACGTAATATCAGCTAGTAATTCAAGAAACATTAGTAAATGGATGATACTTACAGCTCAGGGAAAGTTGGCTGGTATCTGTCTTCGACGTCATCAGGCAGCGCGGCGGTGGGGTCTGCATCGTTGGGCGACGTTGTGGCTGGTTTTTCACCACTGAGAGTAGTCTCTTGTTGGCCCGTAGGCGGACTGCCTCTGTGGTTGTCAGGATTGTCACCGTCAACGATAGCGCGACGAGCCTCCAGGTGCAATGAGAAAGAATCACCTCGGCGGAGGTTTCTCACAAGCCCCACCCGGTATTGGAGGACGTGATCGCTATCCACGGGAACATGCTTGCCGCTCTCTGGGTCTGTACAAGTGAGGCGAACTTGCGATGGGTGACACGCGAGGGTGTCGCCGGCTCTGCTGCGGAGTAGCTGACCCGACAGGTGGCTGATGCATGTTACTTCTGCCTTTTCGTTAGAGCCGTCGGAAGTTGCACCCAGCTCAGCTGCTGGAATGGCGGTGGATGAGGATAATGTCGTGATGTCCGGGAACGAGACCTCGACGACGAAAGAATTGAGATCAAAGAGCGGTGGAGGAGGGATTGACGCCATGTCGTGGGTGGTGCGCCGTTGAGCGGGTGCGCCGCTCTATGTGAGCATGACGAGAGAGTGAGGGCACTTCTCTGGCCAGGGTTGTGGGCGAGCAGATGCGCCGCTCCGTGTGAGCTTGACGAGAGAGCGGGCTTTGACGGGGCCGCTTTATGCTTGTAAGGTGCGCTGCGCTTTACCGGAAGCGCTCCGTGCTTGTGAGAGAGCGGGTGCGCTGCGCCGGGGTTTCGCGGGAGCGAGCTTGACGAGAGTTGGTGCGCCGCCGCTGCGGTGGTGTAGAAGATCTTGACTTGGGCTCAGGGCACGGTGTTTGACGTACTCGGGGGCATTCCGGATAGGGTAATGGCCTGTGCTTTGGACCCGAGCCTACTCGCGCGCGCGCGCCAACAACCATGCGACGCACTCTACTCCTCACCCCACCAACAACACCATCCACGCAGTGTATGTCTCCAGGTTGCACCGCATGCAATCATGGCTGTAAACGGCGCCGTCGCCAACAGCACTAAGCGCACGACGGTCGGAAAAGCCAAGGAATGGCTGAGCCTTGACGAGGACCAGATCACCACCGCAGCAACCGACTTGACGACCAAGCTCAACCCAAACGGCAGGAAGGCCACCGATGGACACTACGATGCTCGCACTACCGCAAACAAACCCCACGTTCAAACCCCACTGGATGAACAAGTGGCCCGACCGTCAACAATACGTGAACGCACCACCAAGCCGCAGGCTTCCACGGCCCTGCAGCGCAGCCCAGTGCAGATAGCAGCTCCGGGGGATCAGCCCATGTTTCTCTACGGATGGGGTGACATGCTGATCCGAGTGCGCGCCAACATTCACAACACAGCAGCATGCGCAGTTTTCCCAGCTGCTGCCGCCACTCCGCAAGTCCCTGAAGATCCTCTGAAGAAGTTCAACCTGAAGTACACTTTGGTCGTGGAGGCCACACGAGCTCAGATTCCAGCACTGTGGCAGAAATGTCGTTTCCAGCGTACGGCCCCGGACGGACCTATTGGACCGACGGCGGAAGACGACAATGGCGTTCAAGTTCTTCTGATTATCGCCCGCAGCCTTGGCCTTTATCAGCTGGATTTGACGGCTACGGATGTTGAGGATAAGACCAACCAAGATGAGGGTCGTAGCAATGGAGCGAAGAGAAAGCGAGAGGGAGGGGAGGAGGAGAACAACAACAAAAGGTCAAGAAACGGAGATTCCCACCCTTCGTTGCCAGAGTGAAGCGTTCGCTACTACGCCACATTGATCATTCGATACGTCCTTTTGGCCTCCGGTAACCCACTTCACAGCGTGTCGGCCCCAACATTGAAGGCGAGGCAGTTACAAAAAGATGTGGTCGGGAGTAGTTGTCAAAAGAAAAAGGTAGATAGAAAATGCAATTCTATCCCTTTAAGTCGTTCATGATATTTGAATGTGGTGTTGAAGCCCAGTATCTGCCGCGCTTAGATCCTCATCCTACACCACCTACCTCACCCACAAGCGACGCGCTTATGTCGTCCATCCGACCGTTCAACGCCTCAGCAGATGGATCCAACCGCAGCTCCTGCGCGGAGCGCGCACTCGCCGCGCGGTTAGCTGCCTGGGCGGCCTCGCGGACCGTTGGGGCAGGGCGAATGAAGTAGAGGACCTCGATCTGGTGGCAACGCTTGCGCTGGGCCTCATGAATGCTCACAAGCTCCTCAACACCTTCAAAATCGAGTAATCCACCAATGTCTAGCGCAGGACTCTTCGCCACCGGGAGCTTATCGTAGCTAACGGTCACCGACAGCTTAGAGCGCTCATATGGGCGGCTGGCGGCTCTAGATACCCTCGCAACGGCGTCCAACACCCAGTTCTCGATCGTGAACCAGTTGCCGTTGTCACCAACCTCAAACACCTTCGACGTGCGCAGTTCATCCTCCAGCGGAGGCTTCGCGCCGCTCGTGCGCAATGCGACTACATACCCCGGCGGAGGAGCTACAACAACAGGAGACGAGGAGCGCGGATCGGGCAGATCGCTGGGTACTACAATGGGCTCAACTGGGTCGCTAAACCCCGTCCAAGGTGACGATGAGCGAGCAGCAGGCGCAGGCGTAGGAGCCCTACGAGAGGCACGAGGGGTGACCTTCCGCGCCGCCTTCTTAGCCACCTTGGACGGCTTGAACGTTGCGACCTCCGCGGCGACCTTGCCGGCACGATCTTGGGCCTGTTTAGCAGCGTCGTTTGGCTTGCGCCGCTGCTTGTGAGGCTTCTTGGGGCACGAGGCGTCCTGTC
The DNA here is from genome assembly GCA_022560015.1 of Diplodia mutila. Classification (NCBI taxonomy): domain Eukaryota; kingdom Fungi; phylum Ascomycota; class Dothideomycetes; order Botryosphaeriales; family Botryosphaeriaceae; genus Diplodia; species Diplodia mutila. Next base: position 23,359 of record JAFISB010000241.1, read on the forward strand.
GCTCTAACCTTCGCCGAGGGCGCAGGAGGCCTGGAGGAGCGTCTGCCAGGCGGCGGCAAGGTGGGTAGCTCATTCTCACCTCCAGCGGGCTCCGACTCCTCCTCCGCGATCGTCGGCAGGGTCGCTGGAGGCGCAAGAGTCGCTGGAGGAGCATCCTCGTCAAGATTGGGGTCATAATCGTCGGTTGGGGGTTCATCGCAGGCATCGCTGGCCAAGGACGCGGCAACGGCGTTGCACAGGACCTCGCCTTGGGCTACACACGCGTCAACAACGCTCTTGAAGCAGGAGGATCGATTGTAAGACCTTGAGAGCTACCTGGAGGGTCATGAGGACTGATCTGGGCAGTAGATCGCGTCGTTGAACGCCTGGAACGAGCAGAGGCACCGCGAATGAGATCCGCGTTGTTTACGCGACGAGGGCGACGAGGAGGAGGCATTGCAACACCAAGGTTATTACCCGATTAGGACAATTGGATCGTAGGAACCCTTTGGACAACGATTTCAGGAAGGTTGGTGGTGGTGGGGGAGGTTTTCGTGTTCTCTGACGCGACGCGGTAAGTTTGGGTGGACGCGACGGATCGACCTGCCGCGACGCGTTACTTACATGGAACTCGCTTGTTAGCACGGCCCCGGATGCGCCGTCCGACATTATCCAAGGTTGCGGTGCGGACACGGCGGGTGACAAGAGAAAGCACCGTACTGACGTAGGCGGTTGAATCTAGTATCTGGACGTGGCGGCCAAGCTATCCGCGTTCAGCGACGCCTTCTGTAGCGCCGCGGTTGCTAGCTCGCCAATTACGACCCTATGCGCTCGATGGGACGGGCGAATTAGGCGACTAGGGAGACCTCAATGGCGCAGGAGGTCTTCAGTTAATGGTGGGAGTGGGAGTGGGCGGAGTGCACTGTAAAAGTGCCCGCCTGTAGAGGCCGCTAGCTGACTGCCAGTCTACGCGTTGTTCTACAAAGCTGCATATCACGCGCGGCGGCCGCTTACGGTCACCCACCAAAGCGCAAACCATGCTCGCCGAGGCTGATGCTTAGATGTTATCGCGCGCGGGGGCAGATCATGCTCGATTCTTAAAACACATGGCATTCGTCCGCCCGCTAGTTCACTCCCCCACCAAACGGCAGGCCATGCTCAACGGCGCTGATGCTTTCGGTGGCGATCTCGCTGGTCTGACTGCCCACCGGAGCGCAATTGTGTCCTGCAGGAGCTCCGGCTGATGCACTTACTCGCGGTTCCTCGTCGTTTTCGGCCTGCACAAGGGCGCAAGAGAGCAGCTACGTTACCCTCGAAAACTCCCACTAACTGGTGCAGGCGGCAGCCTCCTCGCTACCGTAGGTTCCAGCTTCTACCTCGCACATTCACACCGCCCCGCCTTTCCATTACGTCCCGCATTTATCTCGACATCCTTTGCCGCGCGCATTGGCCCTTTCGCAGTTTCGTTGACACCGATACTACCTTTCTAATCATCTTTGTTGTGAATATGTATCCGACCACTTCATCCCTCCCACGAGTTCCTCGATGCCTTTCAGCAGTTCCATGGCGCTCCCGACGCTACACCTTCTGCCTCTGCTACGGCTATCCCTCGCCCACCGCCGATCGTAAAACTCTCGATTTCGCAACTCGCAAGGTGCGCCGAACAATGTGGCGCAGTTACACTCCTTCGAGGTGGCTTTATCATCACCCTGGCCCGGATTTCCATACCTAGCTCCTTCGGTACATTCCATGCAGTCTAACGAGACCGCGCTGTCTGGGTGTTAGTCGTATAAGCAGCAAAAATACTCTGGGCATGGAAAATCTCTCGGTTTGACTTCCCTGCCTTCGGAGGCAGTTTACTGTGCTGGAATTGATGCTATACAATGGTGCGGGAGACTGGGATAATTGGTGACTGGGTGGCTAGTATTGGGAGTGAACGTCCGTGAAGAGCAGTAATGTGACTTGAAGCGAGATGAAGAGTGGGGCTGGGCTGGGCTGGGCTGAGCATTTTGCGGGAAAGAAGGTCCACATGAATCTGGCCAAAGAAAGCACAGATCTGACGGCTTTTAACACCATAATCGGACTGCTGCGCTGTATCACCTTGCCCCAGGGTGCCACCAATTCGGCCACGCAATCCCAAAGGGCACTGATGCTCATTTTCAAGGAGGTTATACCCCGCAGGGGGCGCGACTTTGTGGGCGACATTGCAGTCGATGGACTTCGCTGTGATTATAAAGCACCGTCTGCAAGACGAAGAAGGCGAAGAAATCCGTCACGAACTTGTAGAGTCCGGAGTTCTCTAGATGGATGCCTGATGCCTGGATGGTTCAAAACCCAGCGAGCAGTGCGCTTCCAGGTGTTGTGCCTATCGTCGTTGTGCTTTCCTCCTGGGTTGTTGCAATCGTCAGGTCTTCAAGTGAAGGCGGTTGATGCGGGCGTTCGTCAGTTCAAAAGCGCCCATGCGTTGTTGGGCGAAGCGGAAGAGTCGCATCAGCTCGGATGACTTCTTCTTTCTCACTTCGGCGGCAGAACAGAAGAAGGGTGAGTTTTCCATGTATACTTTGAAAGGTTGAATCGCGCATGGGCCGAGACGCTTGGCGGTTGGGGTGGCGCTCCCGACAGGCGACGGCGAATGGTGTGAATGCGGCAGCCCGCTGCGGCGCAGCTGCCTAACATTCTATACCTTGGATCTTATGTAGACTCTTGGGCCCTTGATTTGCATTCCACGTAGATAATTTCTACCTTCCAAATCGACCATAGACTTTGACTACTCGGCTCAGCATCGCCCGTCAAGGCACAGGATCTACTCCGAATCGCAGCGTCAGCACAGGCCGGCCGAGGAAGGACCTATTCAGGAAGTACGTGTCAGCAAACGAAGCCACCCCGACGCCGAACTCACCATGAAGGTCAGCCAGACCCCACCTATCACCGCCACCAGCTCCCTCGAGTAGCGCCTCAATTTACTCAGGCTGGACACTGTCAACTACCTTCACGTACCTGGCGGCCGAAAGAGTATCCGGCCCTGGAGTCAGCCCGACGCAACGTGCGCTTCGAGGGCGTCCCATCCGAACAAGACTCACCGACGGACAGCTCGGCGCTTTCGATCCAGACCAACGATACGCACATGATGACAAGCCGCCCCAATGGATGGTAGAGGAAGACGTGGAGGACGACATGAGTGATGACGACGTCTACTTGAACGAGTCTTACCATACTTTACCACGGTCTCCCCAGCTGAACGGCTACGAGTGACAACACATGTCGAATGGCGGTTTATACTACACGCGGGGACTTGGAAATCACATTCCTCGAGGAGATTACTTACCAGAGCCAAACTACCCATTGCGAAACGGCTATCGCCCATCACCGGCGCGGAGGCGCAATGCCTCACCCCACGGACACCATAAGGAGCAACTGGCTAGGTCGAGCCAGAAAAAAAATGGTCGCAGGTTCAACACCTTCGACGATTTCTTTATGCAGGCCGCATATCTCGCCTCCCGTAGGACGCAACCACCAAACGGCCGGCTAAACCCACAGTGCGAAGTCGTCGACCTGTGCAGTGAAGACGACGATGACCGCCACTTCCACTATGCAGGAAACCTTCCAGCAACGCGTCGCCCGGACCTTGATCAGCAATCCCGCCAGCGCGAGCGTGAAGACTTCACTACTAGCAACACCGTCCGACGCTAGGCTAGCCGAGTACCAGCCCAGGGGTCGGTCGAGGAGTCGGAAGCGTCTCAATATCAACGACCATAACCTCCCAGAAGCGCAGACGACGTACTGCACCGATCACGATCGTCTGAATGGCCGTCGCCGCGACAAGCTCGTGGACGATCATGCCAGGCCCGCGGCGAAACGCCAGCGGAGCCCCGAGGACGTCTACAGTCTCTCTCGCCCGCCGACGATACAGGCGAAGCGGCAGCGTCAGCAGCTCGACTCGACCTTCGCCCGCGAGCATCGCAGCGACCGGGCAGAGAAGCGCCAGAATGGAATGGCGTTTGAAGACGTTGAGCAACCTGTCCACCACCGCCATCCTCCCGCGCGAGCTTTCATGGAAGTAGACTCGGAGGAAGACAATTGGCCGTTGCCCGACAACAGAGTGCCAAAAAGACCGTTAGAAGCGCTCGAGAGTGTTCTGCACGACCACCATATCCAGATGGGATCGATTCAGAAGAACAAAAAAGGCGGCGACGAGCGATCCCACGACGCCTGAGCAACGGCAGCACCAGGCCAATCACTCAGGCATCATAGCCAGCCGGGTGCTGCGCGAGCACGCGCGTCGGGAGCGACGTGAGGGTGCACCACCACCACCACTGGCGGCGAGCCTCGCCGCCCGCCAGCTGATCCAGGAAGTGGCGCGCTATATCCCTGAGTCTAGTACTGAGGAGTACACGAGAGCGGCGGCCACCGCCGCATCTGGTTCGCCATCCGATACGCCGCTGCCGGAATCGAGACTTTCGGCGCCCCAGGTGTCGAAGTTGCCGCCGTTGGGGGAGGCGTAGTCGTCGTCGACATCGATGGCGGTGAAGCGGAACGAGAAGGGGGGATGGGATTACGTTCAAGATTGGAGCCATCGGTAGAATCTCGGAAGCGCTATTAGCTCCGATTGGCCGTAAAGCACGGGGCTTGGCAAGATCCTTGCCTATCTATTGGTTGAATTCATTTCGGAAGACAGGTGACTTGGCGTTTACGCGTCGACGCGTTCGCGTGCCTTCCTAGCTATAACGCTTCTACGTAATCGCTTAGTAGCAAGCAAGCATTATCTAGCAGCGAACGGCGAGCACCTCCAGCAGCGAACGGCGGCGAGCACCTCCAACAGCGAACGGCGAGTACCCCCAGCTACGCTTCGCTTCGCTGAGGGGGGTTCGCATGGATGACATTCTAATCCATGCGACGAACATTTTACATGTATCCAGTGCGGAGGAGACTTCGTCGGTAGGAGCGATGGCGACGAGAAAGGCAGCGGAAGGGCTTGTCGACACGGACTTGCTGGCAAGCATAAGCGTGCGAAAGCAAGCGTACCTGCGTCTTATTCTCTCCTTCTACTTCCTTCTTCGCCACCACAATAACAGGGTCCATCACAACATCAGCAGCAGCAGCGTCGAGCAAAACATACCACACCCCCCAGCCCCCGCCACAAAGCCCAAGCCTCTTTCTTCTTCTCCTTCCTTCTCCTCTGCGTCCACCCAGCTCGACCAGCCGCGAGTTAAAGCCTCGCGACGAGGAGAGAGTTTTTTCGTACTGGTTTTGGGGCTTGTGCCGCCCATATCTGTCCCGGCTCAATCATGTGTCGCGTTCGGTGGACATCGGCATCCCTGCCGGATGGTGGTGCGCCTGGTCAGCAACTGATGATGGTCCCCGGCACTTTCGAATCTTGATAAGGCTTCCTTTTCGCCTCTTACGCGCCCATTACTCTATGCGCTCGCCTCACCCGCCAGAAGTTCGTCGCAATTGAAGTGGGAGTGACTTCATCCACCGCATTCGTGCATGAGGTGGAGGCCGCAGGGCACGACTGAGCATTCACGGTCGAGGAGCCGTGCATATATACCCGCTGCGGGCCTGCTTGGGGAGGCGTGGGTGCCCGTGCGCCATGCGGTATGCACGGCCGTTCTGCTTGGTCATCCGTCCACGGCGGCTGATGTCGTGTGTGCCGCACGATTGGCCAAGCGTCATTCCTTCATCCCTCTCCCTCCACGCGACTGTTGGGTCTTGGTGTATGCGAACGACCTTCCGGTAGCTGCTCCCACCCTCGGGAAACGTCTAGTGGGCACCGAGGCTGTCGGTCCACCGTCGAGGACCTTTGCCTCTCGACGCACCACTGCGGCATAGGCGACCGCAATGCCGCCAGATGCTTCGAAAGAGACAATCCGGTGACGTGTAGATCTCTCTCGCTGGGTGTCTCGTGCGGCCACATACGTCGCCACGGGGCACTACACACATATCGTACGCAGCAACCTTCTATGAGAAGTGGCCACGTCGACTCGTTCACGCGACCCCGTGTACGACACGCGCATTCGGCTTCTATGCGTCGGTCCGTGTGGTGTTCGGCAGCCGCCGGGGTCCACCACTGCCGGCACACGACCTCTGTCGGCACTCCAAGCCCTCGGGTTTGTATAATAAATAAAACTGACTTCTCTCTCTCTCTCTAACCTTCGTTCAGGCCTGACCAGTCGTGGTTCGGACGACTTTACTCTTTTCCCTCGACTATATCGCCGCCAGCTACTGTGGCGTCTCTTCGCCTCTTACCACCCGTGTGTTTTTCTTCTCTCTCTCGATCATTATCGATCCTTTCAGCTGCACTTCGTCGTCGTCGAGGACTGCTGCGCACTAACACCATACGACGATGCGGTTCCTCGGCGTTGATACATCATTAAAAAAAAACTTGTTTCACCCCTACCTTATTCTTCGATGCCGAAACATCACCTCGCCGACGCTAAAAAGCTATAGGCGTGGTAACCCTCGTCATCTTAACCTTTAACCGGTTAAACTACCCGTCAGCCAGTTGGCCAAGACGCAAGGACGGGCACGCACGGTCGAGAAGGCGTATGGCTCGAAGAAACGACACGGCCTGAGATATATACACGGTTCCCTCGGCTCTCCGCGGACGTTTCACACCACATGACAACACGTCATTCATCCATCGTCATCCACGCGCTGTTCGGCAATCTGCGAGTGGCCACCGCCGACACACCGAGCCCGCGGGTATAAAACGCGCCTCTCGAGAGCTCTTTCTTCCTCTTCGTCCGTCAAGCTCCACTTACCATTCCTATGGGTGTGCATGGCATGCCACTGCTCGTGTGGCTGTCGGCTCCTAAATGGCGATGGCAAGGCCGGGACTCGCGGCGTGCTGTCGCGTTCTTACGAACCAATTTAATTTCCTCTTTCCTCGTGAGCATCAACATTCCTTGCTGTTGATGAGTCGCACCAGCATCCGACAATGCCGCTGCCCGGCGTCTTCACGTCTCGACGAGGCTTCCTTTCCATTTTTCGTGCTCTCGCGACACCGTGCGCTCGCCTCACCCATGCCGACAGTGACGAACACAGACAGGCCAGAGGCAACAGTTGTCAGTCTTTACTGATCCACTGCCGGTTTAGCCCTTTACATCTGTCGTTGGTGTGTTGCCGGGCGAGGGGTACGAAGCTTGAAGGAGGGGTCGTGCGGCACTTTGTGGTGCAATCAGGGCGGACGCGAGCCATTATTAAAAGCCGATTCGTTGTAGTTGCGTTCCCGGTACTAGCGCTCTTCGCCCATGATCTTTTAACGAGTCATATCCACCGATGTGAAATGGGAATACCACGCTATTGGTGTCAGCTCCGTCCAAAGAAGAGGGAATGTGGGTCTTTCGTGTTAAAGGTATGAACATGGCATATCTAGTAGTATCCGGCCATATGGGTCATCTGCGCCAACTTCTAGGAGCACGACTCCCTGGGCAACACCTACGCCAGCACCGCCCGCATTACCACCTTCAGGATCATGCTTGCCCTCTATGCCTCCGCGGGCTGGCAGACAACACACTGTGACATTAGCACCGCATTTCGGCACGGCGATATTGGCTCGTAGGTGGCGTATGTGCAACAGCCACGAGAATCAGAGGACCCCGACCTCATGAACCTCGCGAAGGACGTCCTGCAGGAAGTGCTGGTACTCGTAGAAGCGCTCGGCGGGCGAGGTCAGGGGTCGGATCGCGCTATGCTTCTTGATGGCGGAGGAAAGGCAGCCGACAGTAAGAGAGCTGGCGAACTCAGCATCGGTCTGCCCGCTGCTGTCCGAAGTGAGGGCGCCGGGGCCCGCCGGAGCCATGATAAAGTTGTCGGGGTGTTCATTTGCGCAACCGCCGAATTGAATCGTAAGTGTCGAAAACCTATAAGGCGCAAAGTTGGTGACGCGGAAAGGTGTCGGTCGGTGATAAAGAAAGTTGAATGCGAAATAAGCCCCAGATTCTGCGCCACCCGCCGCATGGCTTTCTGCGCAAACCTCCAATGCGCACCCGCGATGAAAAGGACGGCAAAGGAAAGGCACAGGTAAGGAACTCGAAAAATCCTCTGCTCTCTTCCCCCACCCACTAATCGTCGTCCCCTGACGATTCGCTGGCCCGGTCCCGCATGCGCTGCGAGGATCGAGGGGTGACAGCCGACCCCGAGCACACGACGCGCTGGTTGCGGCGGTGGCTTCTGCCGGCCGTCTCGTTGTTCGTGGCCTCGAGGCACTTCCCCCACCCATTCGGCGGGTTCCTCTTCGGCTCCAGGCTCAGCTTCGCCCGGATCCACTGCTGCGGCTGGCGCAAGGTCTATTCCAGGCGGAAACCATGGATGTTGCTGCGAACGGCCCGCTCCGTCCAGCTCTTTCAAGCGGTACGATTTCTTCGCAGGGTTTGCTTGCGCAATCCGGCAAGGCCCTTTCCAGCGGAAGGCGAGCTTCCAATCATAGCGGGTTTCCAAAGCTGTGTTATAAAGCAGGACCATATCACCTTCTTGCAGGGTCTTCTCCTCCGGGCGCGTCTGCCGCTCGTCAGAGCGTTCTTTGTTTCCTTTTCGAAGGCAACGGACACGAAGGGCCGCTTCACGAAGGCCCTCGTCTCGACGGTCAATCTCCCTGGCGCGCATGGCAAGGAGCTCTCCGGTTGTGTGAACGGAACCCCAATCAAGAACATGCCAGGTCGGAAAGTCCAGCTCGATCGGCAGCACGTGATCGGCACCATAGACAAGCTCGGCGGGCGTCATCTGGGTCGTAGAACGAACAGTCGTACGATCGGCCCATAGCACAGTTGGCAGAAACGTGGTCCAATTCTTCCACCCTCCATCCGTGAGTTCCGACAGCGCATTCAGAGTCGGCTGGTGGCCTCGCTCGATAAAGCCGTTGGCCTTCGGGTTATAGGCGGAGATAACAGCCTTGCTGATATTGTGCAGTTCAGCGAGAATCTCGGGCCCACCATCACACCGCAAGACGAAGGGAACACCGTGCCGGCAGAGGATGTCCTCGTAGATGAACTTGGCAGCCGTCTTCGCATTCGTATTCGCAAGGGCTCTGCACTCAGGCCAGCCAGACACGTGCTCCCGGGCAATGACGAGATGAGGAGATAGGACTTTCCTTCAGGAGGCGGCATGTGGATCGTGTCGATCGATCACGCTTCCTTGCATGCGCTGTGAGGTCCAGGACGGATACAGGCTTCCTCCGCTCGCTTGGCGGACATTCCGGACAGGACTCAACATAGGTCTTGCAGTCCTCCCACTGCCCTTCCACCAGTGCCTGTCTGCCACGCGGCGATAGGTCGATTCGCGCCCCGTGTGGCCAAAGTAGTCGTGCATCTCACGAACGAGCTTTTGACCGTCCTCCAGTTTGTCAATCGTGCGGCGAAAAGGCAGCCCGCCAGGTGCGGAGCGATACATGTAATGTTCATACACCCGGAACTTCGAGGGCTCCTTGCAGAACGCGCGGAACCGCTGCCGGCGGTGACCTTTAGGGCGCTGCAGAAGGACCAACCAGTTGGTAATCTTCCAAGAGTTTTCACCATACCCGTCAGCTAGCAAAGGCTTGGGGACATCTGGCTCCGGTGACTCGGTTGCCATGACAGAAGGCCCTAGTGATTGCATCATGAGCAAGACATTGTCGATATACTCATCCAGGTCGTCGCTGTCTGCTCTCGCCGCACCGGGCGTGCGATGCCTCCGGGAGAGTGTGTCGGCCGCAGCGTTCTTGTTGCCGGAGACGTGGCGGATGTCAAAGTCCCAGAGAGCAATCCAGGCGAGCCACCGGTATCAACCCAATTGGAGATTATTCTGGCGTGGCTGGCTAAGATTATTATCCTCGTAACACTTGAAGGCTTCTGCGCTTCACGCACGACGCTATAATTTTCTTTCGTGGGAAGTTGAATCGACGGATAGAATCATTTACACGTAATTAAAGCTGGCGTTCACGTCTCGCCGTTGAAATTAACTGCCCAGGTAAATACAATGCAACATCTCCGCAGTGTAGATGCGAGCATGTTTCATTCTTTCATCACCTGTCGTGCTACATCCAAGCGCAGTCTGGGGATGCTTTTGCTTGGATCAGTGTTGCCCAAATATGGCCAATCATTTCGATACTGATAGTATTCATAGAGAAAGACAAGAGTCAAACAGACCCAACACGCTCTTAAGACAAGCGTATAACCCCCGGCCCGTTCTCGCCACCGTCCACCGTATCTTTCCGATAGTAACTGCACGTATTAATCCGCCGTGTCGGTGAAATGCGCCACGGTCAGCCAAATCATGAATGGCTCTACCTTCTTATGCAAGACATGTTCGCCGGGTTGCAGCGGGCGGATGTAATAGTACGAGCGCGTACTTGCATGTACTATGGCGAAGCACCGTGTCAAGCTCCGCAGCCCGGGGATTTCTGGTTCTTTCGGTGGAGGCGAGACAACGTAAAATAGTAGCATTAAAACTTCGTCGTCGAAAGAGCTTAATTTGTTTAGCAAGTAGTCCGACCCGATCAGGTTTAGCTTGATACGGCTAGATAGAGGCTGTGTTTTCATTGGACGCTACGATACGCGCCGTTAGGCGCATCCGCTCTCGGATTAGCACCGGATTCCGAGCTATCCGGCGATGCTCATTCGGCGCTTGGTCGACTTACCACCACCAACGGCTTCCTTGTCATCTAATGACTAGAGCGACGGAATCCGCAAATTTGCTGCTGTAAGTAAGTATAATCACCAGCGGACCCACCCCATCTGCCCTCGGTTGTCGCCCTCCGTCCGCATCATGGCCAACGCCGGCGGTTCCACTCGACGGCTGAAATGCGAGCACGGCGACACCATGTTCATCCGCAGAGCACTCAGCGGCACCCCCGCCACCGTGGTGCGCACATCGCTCACACTGGCCGTACAGAGCGCTGGAAGGATGTATGCCGCGCCCTTACCTGCCCTCGTGCCCATGACGACCGGCAACGGGCCGCGGCGTTCGACGAGCGCCGCGATCCCCCTCCCGGAGCTCGGCGTCGGCCGTACCCGTCAACACCTGCAGCTGGTTCACTGTCTTTGGCCTCCTTTCAGCGCCTGAAACGCGCACCCATGTCTTCCGCGATTACCGCTTATTAACGAATTGAATGGGACTTCCGGAAGGATGAATGACACGAGAGGTTCAAGGCCTTTGCCATACGTCTCATCGATACAATAGTCGCCTTCACCACTGCAATAGCGAAAGAGATCCTACAAATGCAGAACCCTTTTCGCTGCAAGCCTTAGGCTCGTTGACACTCGCTTCACGGCCCAAGAATGTAAAAGTCCTGCCAGGCAGATGGACCTTCCCATTCAGAAGGGACGAACACGGCAATGTCCAACAGTATAAAGCCGGGTGGGTCGTCCGCGGCTGTCGTCGCCACCTGAAATACTCCTCACGTCTTCCATTTAATCCCAGCAAGGCTCTCAAGGCGCTCCGCGACAGCAGTCGCGTTAAACCAGTGCTGTGCCCCCGTCGTCGAATCCGCTCGTCTCCGCCCGTCATGCCGTCCCCAGCATCCGCGAGCCGTACCCTCTACGATCCGGCACTTCAGTCAACCCTCCGAGTCCACCCATCACAGCCGAAGCGACAGCGTCGAGACTGTTACGATGACGCCTACCCGCCCTCGCACCCGGCCTACAACTCAAGCTCAAACTGAGACAGTGAAGTAGGATCAGCGGGTGAAGTATCTGAATCGGCAGAGCGCTGCAGTGGTGTTGGCTGGCGATCTGGGCGTTGTCCACCTCACAGATTTCCCGGTGGGCGCTGATCGGCTTCATGCTTATGAGGTTGTTCTCTTCATGTTCTAGAAGGCTGGTGCGCAGGTGGCAGAGCGGGCTGAGGCTGGCATTCAGTTCATGAAGTCGGATCAGTCAATGCATGAGCTGTATGGGCCTGAGATGAAGAGTATGGTCGAGCGAGCCGAGAACTATCATTAGGCACTGTCAGGGCCTCGTCGCAGTCAGGACAAGAAGGCGGATGGCCATCAGAAGTCGCTCGAACGCCAGTACGGTTCCAAGGCAGCAACCTCCATTCCGGTTTGGCGACATCAGCGACAGCCTCTGCTGGAAGCTGCCGTTAAGTGGATCCACATGCCAATGAGCTGGGACAACGTTGTCAAGTAAGTGAACCTGGCAATGCTGAAGAGGCTGCAGTCTACGGCAAGAGGCAGCGAGAAGGTTCACTACCCAATGAGAGATGACTGGTACAAGGCGCGGCTTGAAATGGCTGAATGGAAGAGTGGCCAACAGGTGGTGAGGTCAAGAAAGATGGCAAATGACGGGACTGTTTTTCCTCTAGCCGTGATCAAGGGAGAGCTGGCCTTTGTGGAGAAAGAGAGCTTGCGCGTCACCCTGACACCGGACTCCTGTTCGGCGAGCGATTCATGCCGGAGAAGTACCAGAACACCAAGTAACCTCGCCGTCGATTCACCACCATAGTTCCTCGGGGCTCTCGAAAGTCAATCAAGTCAGCTCCCCCCATCCTCGATGCCTCGCCCAATCCCTCCAATGCCTCACAAGCCTCGGTGCCGCCCTCTCTCAAGCCCGGCTCTGTCACTCTAGTCCCAGCGCCACGTCAATCTCGAGCTGTAACCTCCGAATCTCCTCCTGTTCAGCAAGGTGGGGAGGATGACCTTATGAAGGTCAAGAGAGAGAACGCTGTCACGGTAGAGGAAGCACTCTACGAGCCCATCTATCGAGCCCGACACAAGCTGAATGCCAGTGCCCCACTTCCTGCCCAGACAGCTTCAAAATTCACAGCAAATCCGGAAAAGCAGATGTCAAGGCGTTGCTTGACGTTTTGAAGAATGCTCCAGAGAACATTGAACACGATGCATCCTGCGCCAAGAACTTGCTTCAGCTGTTCCACATGCTGGGCCTCAAGCCGCCGAGCGATGAGAGGGGCGATTTGGCACGGCGCCTCGAGAGCCTCTACTACGACTATCAGAGCGACGTGGCGCAATGGTTGAACTCCTCTTTGATGCATGACAACGTGCTGCTTCGAGCAAAATCAGCGAAGCCGTCGGAGTGGTTCGATTTCTTAAGGTTCAACTCATCCGTTGGCGAGATCCTCACCGGCGACACCCTGATTGACTCGGCGAGGTGGGAGCGAATGAGATTTATGCTGGAGCAGGATGGCACTTTCTCCAGGGCTCTCGACGCTGACAGAAGTAGTGCTGCTAGTTACATCTTCCGAGGAGCTGACCATACCAATGTCAGCACCATCTTCCGAATTGCCAGCGAAGAGGGCAATGTATCAGTACCACACCTCCGACTGCAATGGCGACATGCCTCGAGAAGGTGTTCAACTCTGCATGACCTTCTCCATCGTCTCCCAGCTCATTCGACAGTGTCCTGTGCCATGGCTGCTTGCTGTGGCGATTCGAAATGACGCTGATTGGGCCATGGTGTCATCCCCTGAGCCTGTACATACAAGTCGCTGGGCGCAACAACGTCCACAGCAATCGGGATGCCGATAAGAAGGAGTTTAAGAACGTCGTCTATGACAACAACCGGCACATCCTGCGCATGAGCATCTGCAGCAGCATTGATGAGAGCAAGGCGGCTCAGAAAAGGCGGGTCATGCTAGGGTATGACGAATCGGCGTTTAATGCGGCATCTGCAATCTTCGACCACACAAAGCCGTATGGCATCAACTTCAGAAGGGAGTTGGGCCTCGTAGATCACTTCCTGAAGGCAAAGTTTGGCAACGTTCACATCCTCCAGCATGGCTTACCTGTGCAGTTCTGGCCGTAAAAGCAATCAACTCGACGTATGGACGTCCTTAACGGAATATTACTCTTCGTAGCCTAACAAGGCCGCCTGGCGATTTTATAGCGTATTTCACGTACTAAATTACTTGAATTCATTGCCTTTTCGAGGGTGTAGAATTGGTTTGCGGTTTGGTTTGCGAAATTGTTTCAGATTGGACAATTCGGTGAATTGACTAGAAGCCCTGGGGTGCCCGCCTGCCCGACGTCACGCCTATGACCTTGGGCAGAGAAATAACTCTCATCCAGACATACTGTAAACGGCATGAGGGCCAGGATTTCCACTCGATTCGAAAATTGATCAACTTGAAACAATGCTTCCAAAAGCTTGAATTGATTGAATTGACAATATATCCCTGGAGGCCCAGCGCGGGCCATCCCCAGCTCTATCGGCGCGGTTGCGGCCTTCACCGCCGGCATCATGGTGTTTGGTCACTGGTCGCCAGGTGCTCGTTCTGATCGCCGAGTGCCATTCCTCCATAAAGATGCGCCTCATCAGCCCCTCCTGGCTAGTAGCGAGACGTAGCCAGGGGCCACGGCTCACAACTACCGACACCGCCGGCGGGCTCACCTCGCTGGTATGCCATTCAAGACAGCTGATGCCGCTGCATCACGCCATGGGTCCTTCAGGCGGGCGGGTACCATGAATCACCGGCACCTGCATCTGTCTGAGAAGTTGAAGAAGTAAAATCCCCCAGATCGTGTGGCATGTACTACGGTCTGAGTCTGAAGTCTCTCGGAAACTGGGCTCTAAAGGAGATTCTGTCCATAATCTGCGGCAGCAGCTCTCGCACCTCGTCGCGCACGTGTCGTGGAATCTCATCGCGAATCTCGTCATTGAGCCAGTCTTTGAATTCGGCCTTCCAATCAATCATTTTGTCGTCAATCATCTCGTTCATGGCTTCCTCCGTCTCACGGACCTCGTAAAGCTTATCATCAACCGCGTCCATGACTCTCTCCATGAAAGTGCCCTTGGACTCTGTGGACTCCGAGTCGTCGGTAGTAGTGCTGCCATGGGTGTTACTCCCGACCGCCGTCGCAGTCCCCGCGGCGGCGTTCTGCTGCAGCAGCGCCTCGATCCGATCCATCTGCGCCCGCAGCTGGCGCACATCGTCGTCAAGGCGGCCCAGATGGTCGGTCACGGACGCGTCTTCGGTCGGGCTTCCGGCGGCCTCCCCCATGGCCACGCGATTGCGCAGTGCCGACACCTGCAGATCCAAGCCGAGCAGGCGGCTCTGCCACGATGATCGCGTTACCGGATTGCCGGCTCCGGCGCCGCCTCTTCGCTTGGGCTCAGGTGAGTTGCTGCCGCTGGACGACAACGGCCCTGTGCACGGTCATGTCAGACGGTCGCGAGAAGGCGAGTTGTCAAGGTCAAGAGAGAGAGAAAGCTTGGGGTGAGTGGGCATGGGGTTATACGGCAGCGGCAGCGCATCCGTAGCAAGGAAACCACACAGAACTAAGAGAAGCAACTAACGTTTCCCCTTCATTGGTTTAGACCCCTCTGGCATTGGATCTGGCGGAGGAGACGCAGCGAGCTCGTCGTACGAAGGAGGAGAGTCGAGGAGATTCGCAAGGAGGCTGCGGATATCCGCACCACCACTGCCCTTGTACAGCATGCTCAACGCGTGTTCTTCTTCAGTGCTTGGGCGAAGGGTACCTTCGGCAACGGCATCACAGATTGCGTCAACGCGAGCGTCGGTTTCCTGGCCGCCAAGTATGTGGACTATAAGGTCCGTGGCATGGGAAAGGGACCGAAGGGCGTCCAGGATCTTGCCGAAACCTTCTTTGGCTGGACACAAATCCGTAAGCTTGGCAGGGCCCACGATGGTAGGAGACTCAGCAAGATGGAATCGAATGGAAAGAATGTCGGCGGCAGAAGAACATTGCTCTGTATGGGAAAGGAAAGCGGAAACGACTTCTGAGTCGATGGCATCAACAGCTTGACGTGTAACACTTTGAATTTTGTCCGGCAAGATCATAACGTAAAGCGGGACCTTCTTAGGGGCGGTCCTCTTCATGGTAACGGGGATACGAAATCGAAAAGCAGCCGTGCGCTGTAATGGGTCGAAACCAACGTCGGCGGTAACGGAGCACTGAGATGATGGGTGCCGAAGGCCAAGGCGATTCGGGTGATCCGCGTCGCCGCTCCATTGAACCAAGGCAGGGGCATTCTGGGCGAGGTGCCACTCATCGGAGATGGTCATGTTCTGGCCGTTTGCGTCAGCATGAAGGGATGAGGAACGAGTAGCAAGACATGGATAAGAAATGGAAACCCTCCAAACGGAGATGCCCACCCACCCGGGCTTTTTAAACGTTGAGGTTCGGAGCAGCCCTGACTCTTGTAGAGTCCTACCGGCCCTGCCCGCCCCGCTAAGACCGGGCGACGGAGACGCCGGATCAAGGACCGGCAGCTGGAGACGTGCATCTCCAGCCCCGTTTCAGACCCCCCAAGTGAGGTGCACGAAGCATGGCCTGCTCCCAGAATCCCAACGTCTGCCGACCGTCCGGCCCGCTGGCAGACCAGGCAGCAACCCCGTAGCCGCCACCGATGAGGCCAGGTGACAGAGAGAAACCAGTCAGCATCTCTGTCGCCCGGTCGCAAAAGATGGCGGAGGGCGCCCCTTTCGAGCCGGCGCAGACGACAAACGCGCTGCGTTTTACCGCAGCACGCCGCAAGCTTACTCCTTCCACCCTCCCGGGCTTTTGCGAAGCGCAAGAGCAGCCCTGGCCCAGTTGTGTATGTGTGTGTGCGCGCGCGTGGTTTGCAGCGACCGTCGGGGGTCCTCACATGGTCGCGCCGGAGAGTCCCGGCTAAACGTTTCGCTCGTCAGAGAGAGGATCAGGAACGCGCAGCAGATGGTGGACTGCGTGGCGATGGCTGCGGCGATGGCTGCGGCGGTGAATGCGGCGGTGATGTAGTCGATGGAGATGTGGAGGTGTCACATCGAACCGGCCGAGGAGTGGTATGGATATTGATGGAGGGCAAGAAGGATTTCGATTAGGTGGTAAGCCGGCGAGTTGCTAAGTAGCCGGATCTAACGCTAAGCCTACTCTAGAGTAGTTGCCTAAAAGAACACCTGATCTTCTATAATATATTGAAAATACTATCGAGATGTCCCGGCGTTTCTCCGAATGTCGCAACCCCTGTCACCCCAACAAATACCGCCAGTCGCTACCTACAGTACTACCACGCCGCGAAGTCTCAGTAATAAGTAGCGAGACGATTTATAGAAGTAATTTATATGCATTTCTATCTACTATGAAGATTGCATTCGATTACACCCAGTATGGCGTACGTTACTTGCGATACTAATGTTCGCTGCGACGAACGCGCGAAAGTCGCTGAGAAATACAATCAACACGAACTCTATGGATGACTGCAGCCATCAGCAACAAGAAGTGAGTAAACATTTCAATTGGTTATATTTGTGCCGTATCGCAACGCGTCTGGCTTTCGCACCGGAAAGATGTTGTACATATGGCCTACGTCCACACGAGGCGCACGCGTGCGGCGGGTCTGTTGCAATCTCAGTGAAACACCACCTGAAAATGCGCGACTGGCGCAACATTACAGGTAGGTCCGCATGCCCGCACGCGTGCGGCGCCTCGAAAGTAGTAGAGAGGTTTAGCAACCTTGCGCGTCTGCACAATAATAACCCAGAACGGGAGGGGGCCGGCTTTTTAGAATAGCTTAGCGCGGGGTCAAAACTCAGGCCCACGGGCCTAGTCTACCGGATGTAGCTGATTTCATTGGGTAGAATTTTCGCGCTTTACCTTACGTGTTGGCTCTTATCCTAGCCAAAACGAGGGGTGAGGTGGCGCGTGCGGTAATAAAACGGGAGCTGCGGACATGCCCGCACGCGTGCGGCGCATCGAAAGTCGGCGATTCAAGAAACAGCACTGGCAGGTCCGCAGACTCGCATGCCTGCACGCGTGCGACGCGTCGAAAGTCGGCGACTCGAGAAGCAACAACACAGGTGAGCAAGCCCGCATGCCCGCACGCGTGCGGCGCGTTGATAGCCGACACTACAGTTTAAAATGGACGACCCGAGGGAGCATCAGTTTTCGCGTTAGCAGTTTCACGTCCAAAACTAATCCAAGATTACAGGTTCTCTTCCACTCCTCGCCGCCTCTCAGGCCTTCATCGCCGCAGCTGCCGATATTTGACGACGTACATTCATCCGATCCCGCACCAGATCCGCTTGAGCGTCGTCCGTCGAGCCCGCGCTCACACTATAGCTCCGATAGCGACAGCGGGCACGACAGTCCTTTAGGCGTCACGCCAACGACCTCCCCTCGAGGAGAGCCGTACACCAGCATCGAAGGTGTTGCTTATGTTTAAACCGACGTCGTCGTAGATGCGTTCGCTCTAGACGACGCGGGCGCGGACGCGGAGGACGCCGTGAACATGGAGAATTCCAACTCCGAACCATCTGACGGCGCGGAGAAGGTATTAGCTATCTAGGACACGTAGCTCTCATTCGATCACCTCGTTGGCTACCGATCTCGAATCGGCAACGTGCGTCCTCATCAACTCAGCCAATACAATATCGTTTGTCCGGAATGCGGTGCACTGCACTGGGCTAAAGAACGGCAAAAGGATGCCGGCAGTAAAGCGTTTCCCGTCTTTCGAATGTGTTACAACAACGGCGGCATTACCCTCGAGGATTTTCCACGTCTTCCGGAGCTTCTTGAAAAGCTATTGACGGGTACCGACCCCCGGGCTGCAGAGTTTCGTAAGAAGATCCGCAAGTACAACTCTGCTTTTGCCTTTACATGCTTTCAGTATACGCCAGACAGGCGCACAACGGGCGGGTATAAAGCTTTCCAGGTACATCTTTAACGCCCACCTTCGTGCCGGCAGGCTGACCGAACAGTTTCTCAACGACGCCTAGGCCTCTGTTGACCAGACCATGCTTGAGTGGCATCGGCGGAACCAAGATAAGACGAGGGCGGACCTCTACTGCGGCGTGCATAACGCCCTCAGCGCAGAACTCGCAAGAGACGAATCGAGGGGCGGCGGGGTGGGGTATGTAGACTAAGATGGTTGTTTAATGGCAAGGCGTTTAATGACATGGACTCAACACAAATACCGCATCGCTGGCGTGGATTTTGTAGCGGGGACGTCTACATTGAACAACTGTGCTGGGACATGCTAATGAGCCTGATCCTGGAAATCGCCGTGCCAAACCTATTTAAAAGGTACTCCGAGTCACTAATACCGAGGAACTGATACAGAACCTCCACCTTGCCCTCCACAACCTCGAGGCGGTGCTTGACAACGTCCTTCTCGGCCAACAGAGTATCGTAGTCCTCTCTCGAGACCCACGACTGCTGCGAGAAAGGCGGATCGTCGCCGTTCCGGTTCTTCATGGCTTGGACATGGCTGCACCCCGCCTTTGCCCAACGGCATCCGGCATACTGCCAACCATGTTGCTCTGCGTCAACGTCGTACGTGCGGCAGGTCTTCTTCGCGGCCTTGCATACCGTGCAGGGCACGCTTTCCTGACCCTTTCCCCCCATAATCATTCCAATATGGTGAATCTTTCTCTTGATGTCCAGGCCCTTCGCCGCCCATTCTTCTTCCGTAACGGAGTACCATTCGCCCTCCTTCGTCGGCCTGATAAGGTCGAGCTGGGCCACGCCCTTGCGCGGGCTAGAGGTCTTCGGTTGGAGGTCGGCGAGGGAAAGCTTCTTGAGCGCGGCCGTGGGTGCAGACTGGGACCGCTTAAGCTTACTGAGGAGACTCGAAGGCGAGGGTGGAAGCGTATTATCGTCGTCGTCATCGTCGTCGTCATCGCCAATGAGGTCTTCATGCAGGTCGGGCTGTCCGCGGGCGCCCCGGCCTCTACTGGGGGTGAAGGCGCCGCGACGAGACGTCGAGGCGAAAGGACTGGCAATCTTCGAGGGAGTGAGAAGACCGCTAGGCTTGCTGCGACAATAATTAGTTAATATTCGCATGAGCAGATTAACTCGACTTACGAGCCCTCTTTAGGTAGTTGTTGCGATAGAGAAGTCTTCTTCTTAAGCTTGCGCTGCAGGCCTGCTGCCGGTGAGTTATTGGGAATCTCTAGTCCGTCACATCAGGCATTCCCCCGTGAACGTAGCTGCGGAACGCCTCTGCAAAGGCCTTGCAAATTTTCGTATATGGCTTGGGGAGGATGGAAAAGGAGAAATAGTGGGCATTGTACCATCTACTAATTTCATAGGGAGTTACAGTTCTATTTGCCACGAGGTTACCTCATTTTGAGTGACAGCCAATTTTTTCCTCGATTTGCAGTCAACAATTACCTTACTTCCCTTCCTTTCATTCTACTTTTTTTTTGTAACTTACACGATATATCCCCTCGTATTTCGCAGCCGCATTCCCTCGTCCCTACGCATGCCAAATTAGCGGTGCTGTTCCTTGTTGCCCTGTTTCGAGTATCAGATGAAGCATCTGCAGCAGAGCCACATTCAACTTAATGGATTCCTCGGCTCACTCAACGGCAACCCCGCTACATGCTGACCACCCTCGGCGGCCAAGGGACAAACATTTCTTCGTTGTTTCAAAGGTATGCAGAACTTGCCGATTTCACTCACATGCACCGACTAATATGTCTAACTAGCTGCCGCAACATTTCAGTTGGCAAAGATTGAAGGACCTCGTCAGAGCTGCCACCGGCCACGACCCTGGCTGGACTAGTGTCAGCAAGTCTCCGTACGGCTATGAAGGTGCCAAAGGCTCTTTTAGCGTCAAATCGGATCAAGATGCAGCCAGCGTATATCGTTAGTTGTGGCCCTCAGTCTCCCTTCTTTTTTTTTCTTTCTCTTGCCATTCCGCTAACTGGGTGGCGTAGGCTTCTTTACGGTGACAATGACCGGTCAACTTGGTTGGGGACCGATAGTCCACCATTTTGATGCTTCTGTTCAGCCTCCTATTCTCATCGAGTGTAACTGTGCGCCTGTCGCCTCCGACGCAGCAGGCCACTCAAACAACCAGCCGTGCATACCCCACGCTGCAGCTATGACAGCTGCAGATGTACAGACAGCGTCGCGCCAGAAGCCAACGCCACCATTTCGGACACAAGTCGCTTCAGCGCAATACCGAAGCTCGACAGTGCCAGTTTTTAACCCGCAACTCAGTCATCTTGCCCCCCAGCCAAGTCCTTACTGGTGGCCGTACCCGGCTGATTCCATGAGAGTGAGCGCTCCATCTTGGCATACAAACGGAAGAGCCTTCATAACACCAGCGACGCAGTATCCGTGCCGGCTTCCTCTCAACTTAGCCAGGCCGGTGTTGCCCAAGTTACCTCAAAATTGCACGTCAGGCACACAAACGAAAGCTGAACAGGGTCATACAGCTGTTTGGACTCGTGCACGAAGCGAAACTGGGACGGGTCGAGAGTGTTCCAGCAGAGCATCTTGTAAAGACCAGAAAACTTCTTTAGATGACTCTCCTCAGCAACAGTTTGCATCCGACTGCGTGATTGTGAATGGAGCGCCACAACTCTTTCGTTCACGCAGCTCATAACAAAGGTATTTTATGGTAGATAGAAGATATCCAGATCCGGCGCGTGTTCGGCGGGAGCGTTGAAAGAACCAGGAAACGGTTGCTTTGTTGGGAGTTGTCATTAGCAATGATTGGATTGGTAATTTCTGTACTAGGAAGGCGTGTCGTCTCGGTTTCATAAGTAAATCTACCAGGAGGCATCTTGAGCGTGGCTTATGGACACAGCTGGTCCTCAGGGAATCGTCAATTCGGGAGAGATGAAGATCGAAATTGTATCAGTCAACTCAGGTGCTTCAATGCTTACTGGTAAGAGAAAGTGCTTTTTCCTTTCGAACTTCAAGGCACGGCCCACAGGTGGAGCATATAGTCTCCTGCACGACTAACAAAATAAGTCAAGAGGCTTTGGAAGCGCTCTACCGATATCAAATGAAAGCTGGTGATAGTTTTAGAGCCATTCCTGCTCATGTAATATTCGTAAGCCGCGAGAACTTCTCAGAAGCACAATGAGGTGATCTCACAAGTACTCTAATTTTACCAGCATTGCTTCAACCTCGCATAATTACCGCTTGCGATCGGTTGAAGCCAAGTCTTGAGTTTAAATGTAGCAACCGGAGCAGCGTTTGCGAGTATTACATTATTCTGTCCCCATGACACGATCCCACAGAAACGCTGTTCTATTTTTACCTCCAATCAACCAAAACTAGCCTTCAGATTAGTGTAGAAGTGATTTTCTTTTCGTTGCTGACGTGTGTTGATGCGCGAGGAAAGACATCCTTATATTTGCACCTCTTGCTGCTTGCTACAGAACCTAGACTACTTGCAAGCACAGTGCACAGATTCAGACTTCAGAACATAGACGTGGTTTCCATTTTTAGGGATCGCTATTTAATAGCAGTACAAATGTTCTACTAGAATCAGGAACAGTCAAACAAAATCAGGTGTGAAACGTTTGACCAAAGAAAGAAAAAAGCATGGAAAAGCTCCCGGTGGAAATTGTCCTTGAGATCCTGCGCCTGCTCGAACCGAGCTGCCTCACCAAGGTCAACCTCCTAAACAAGTGGTTCTATTGTCATGCAACCCCAGAGCTGTACTCGACGGTCCACTTTCTTGTCAACCCATATACCCTGGACCTGACATACAGGAGCGCCAAGCTGCTAGGAAAGCTCCTGCTTGACGAACGGCTCTGCTCTTTCGTGCGCGCAATCACCGTAGAATTCATGAATCACGTCTGGGAGTCGCGACTGAGGAGAACAAACAC
>JAFISB010000242.1:0-12357 GCA_022560015.1 Diplodia mutila
CCGAACGCCTACTTAGATAGGTAGATAGAAACGGGCCTAGCCCCGTCTCTAATAGTCTAAGACTCTAGAGGGACGTTAAACTAAATAAATAAATAAAAAAAAAAATAAGATAATAACGATTCTTATATCTAATACGTAAATCTTTCTTCTTACGATAGCTTAGTAGAGCTTAACGATAACGATAAATACCTACTAATTAATCTAGCGGATATTACGGATAATTAGAGGGTAATAAACGAAGATATATATAATAAAGAGATATACGAGACTTATTTTAAGATTAAGTTACTAGATTTAAACTAGTAGTAGATATCTACGGACGTTAAACTACTATTAGATAATCTATCTAACGAGAATCTTAAGTAGCTAAAAGATAAGGCCTTTAAGTAGAAGCCTCTAGTAGATCTACTCTAATCTTAGTAGCCTAAGATTACTTAAGACGACCCGCCGCGTTATAGTAGGCGCGAGCGTAAGTAGAGACTAAAGAATTAAAGCTATCGTAAGAAGATTACGCTACTAAATAAACGTAAGCGTAACTATAATCTTATAGTAGTATTTTTAATTATCGCCTATATCTTCGTATCTACGATCGAGCGCGTTAAGGCGAAGAATCTACCGTTAAAGCCTTAAAACTAGAAGTAACTACTCGCTTATCTATTTAAACCCTAGCTAATTAAAGCGGCTAATAAAGAGATCGAGTAGTATATAAGAAACGATATCTAGATCGTCGTTATACTACCCCTAGAAGTATAAATTCTATCTATATAATAGGTCTTTAAGTATAAGAAGAATACTAATAGCTATCTAGCCTCTTATAAAGCGCGCCTATACGTTAAAGACGATAAATAACGTTCTAGATTAAACTATCTAGTAATCTATACCGCGGTTATACGTCCGTTAACTCTACGCCTACTACTCGCGCTAGCGGTAATCTATAACCTATATATTATCTATCTAGATATCGTATCGACTTTCTTATAGAGTCTTATTAATCGTAATAACGTCTATATTTAGCTACCGTATAGCTTTAAATAGAAGCGTAACGATAAGAACCTCGTTAAACGCCTTTTAAAATCGCTTTATAGACTTAAGTAGGTGCTACTACTTTAGTACTAAGAAATTACTATCTTTTTAAAAAAGAACGGCTTTAAAGCGCTTCTTTATAATCTATATATCTTTTAGTACGAAGATAGGGTTATTATTATCGTATACGTTAATAACTTCTTACTTATAAACTATAGTATAACGAAGATCGATATAGTAAAGTTAATTCTTAGCGCTCGCTATAAGCTACGCGACCTTAGCCCTATTAAGTACTATCTAGATATAAGAATCGTACGCGATCGTTTTAATTATCGTATTTATATTACGTAGAATATTTATATCTAGTAGATCGTTACGAAGTATAGTATAACGAATAGTCGTTCTACTTATACCTCTATACTAGTATAAGGATCTAACCTTATACCTCTTAAAGATAACGTAGATACGAGTATAAAAGCTAAGTATTAAAGTCTTATTAGCTTAATTAGCTACGTAGTAGTTATAATACGACTAGATATCGCTTATATAATATATAAGCTTTACTAGTTTACGTATAATCTAAGCGAGGAGTATCTATCGTTTAGTAAGTATATCTTACGCTATCTAAATACCTTTTCTAATCTAGCGATCGTACTAGAAGGACCCTTATAGACCTCTAGTAAGATTAATACTAAGGCTAGCGGCGATAATAGTAGTAACTACGATCCGCTAAGCCTTAGACTTATAAACGCGTCTAATATAGTATTCGCTAACGATCGCGATACCCGCTAGAGCTTATTTAGCTACGTCTTTAAGGCCGCCGGCGGTATCGTATTATTTAAAAGTAGTAAGTAGAGTCTTATTATAATCTTATTTATAGAAGTAGAGTATATCGCGATAATCTATACCGCGAAAAAGGCTATCTAGCTTAAAGAACTTTTTAAGAAGTTACGCTATAACCTTTTAGATACTAACGTTATCTAGCTATAAGGCGATAATAAACTAGCGATCGCGCTTACGAGACCCGATTACTATAATAGTAATAGGACTAAGTATATTAATATCTATTAGTACTATATTCGCGAGCAGGTTACTAATAAGAAGATCTAGCTATTATATATAAATACTAACGATATAATCGCTAACGGATTAACTAAGCCGCTTACGCGCGCGAAGTATAAGTGCTTTATAACCCTTCTAGGCTTAAAGAAGCTACCGTAATAGGGTAATATAATATAAGTATAAACAAATGCGTTATAATAGTTTAAGATATCTTATAAACTATAAGATTAACACTATAAATAACGAATCGACGTTTATTATAAACAACTAGAATATATAGATATATTATAGTACGATTTAGGAGTAGTTTCCTTATAAAATATACCTTAGATAGTCGTTTCGCAACAACCCATAAGGCCTAGGGGGTGTGATCGACACCGCCAGGCGGTGCCT
This sequence comes from Diplodia mutila, assembly GCA_022560015.1. NCBI lineage: Eukaryota > Fungi > Ascomycota > Dothideomycetes > Botryosphaeriales > Botryosphaeriaceae > Diplodia > Diplodia mutila. The sequence continues at coordinate 2,479 of JAFISB010000242.1, forward strand.
TAGCGATTAGGCCATGGCTGGGTTGTTTGCTTCATGCTCGATTAGGCTTAGCGTAGTTTGCAGGCGGGTGGTTATTACTACCACCCACCCTACTCTCTAATCGATCATCCTTCGCGTTCATCAAACTCTATCTCTGCCACGCCTCCCGGAACGGGCATGTCGCTTCTCACCTTCGCGCGAAAACGGAACGTTCTCTCCGTTTCTCCCCTAGCGATGATTGCGACCGGACAAGGTCAGATTTCCAATCATCCGTAAGCAACCACGCCAAGCTTGCCGACGTCGCCGGCCCGATGCTGCGGCGGAACGCGGGCGCGAACGGCGAGACATTTCGCTCGAGTCAGACGCCGGAAACAACCCGGCCTAGCGTTTCTCGCACCGCATCCGATCAATTGACGCCGCTTACGCGCGCGGGGCGCCTACACAATACTCCTGTCACCTGTCGACCGTTTCAACTTCGCGCCGAACCGAGAAACACATCCTCCACGAAGTCGGTGCAGCCTCAGTGGTGCTCGGAGATGGTCGTTGCCTCAGGGGGCCACACGGCCACACCTCCTCCACCCGACGGCCCGCCGCATTCCTATTCCGGTGCCGGGGCCATTTTCTGGACGTTTGTTTTCGCCAACTTTCTCCCCACAATATACTAGCGCAATGAATCTGCTGCAAGCGGTGTCGGGCCTGGCTCGGTAAATCCTCCAAAAATGAGCACGTTTCAGCCCTTTTGCGAATATACAATACAGCTGCCCTCTCGCCCATGTAGGACTGATGTGGAGCAGTGTTCAAGCCCGAAATCGGGAAATTGGTCTGTGGATACCATTGACCATGCTGTACCTTCCGTGACTTTGTTCCGCAGGAAAGTCTTCCCGCCGTACCGGTGGTCTCTCGACACGTCGCAAACACATGTGTTTGCCTGGACTGCAAAAGATGGTCTTGAACTCCCAAAACCTATTTCATCAGCAGCCAAAAAGCAGCTTCAACACCAGGAAAAGACATCGCCGAGACGCTCATATACACCACGGAGCAAATAGTGAAGATAAACCCAGTATCGCGCCGTTGTGTACACTTCCGTCTCCACTCCACCAGCCAAGCACATTCGGCAAGCTTTGCAGCGCGCTTGGCGCATGATTATCCCCTGAGCCCAAGAATCTCGTCAAAATTGCGGAGCCAACACGTGGAGCATCACCTGAAGACGCGCGCTTTTCACGGGGATCCAAGGAACTGCGCGGAAGAAATCGGAACTACCACCATTCCAACAGAAGGGTTCGAAGCGTTCAACTTCAAAGGGTCCATCTAGCCTTTGAAAGCGTGCCTGTCCAAGAAGATGTTCAGCGAGCACTCTCCCTATGCCCGCATAACTCTAGAACTCCATTCCATCTCGTATATTAATTACCTTTATTCTCCGTCTCCACGTAGATCGTTTAGTATAGCACATGACCCGCTGTGCTCCACTTTTCAGACACTGATCCACGCCCCAGCTTGTCGCTCCGCTTTCTCGGCCGACAACAACGGCTTATCAATGCTTACCTATAGCTATCCTCTTCATCAAGGCGTGTGGAGAGCAATGTATCCCCTTTCCCAGGTGTACTTGATCGCAGAATACCTCTTCACAAAATAAAATTTGATTGTGTGACAACTGACACTGTCAGAAAACGACCAGGGAAAAGCATTGAAAAGGAGCAAGAAGGACTGTTCGTCTACAACGACAGCTGATGGGCATGCGTGATGGTGCGAACATAGTCGAGCATCTGAATGTTGAGAGCCAAGTCGCCATGGACATTGGTACCATCGCCCCGCTTCTCCTTCAGCAGCTGAGATCTGTTGAACTTGCTGGTCAGTCTCGCTCAACTGGGATGTTTCTCCTCCGCTCTCGGGCTGTTCATCCTGCGCTGGGCTTGGTGGCTCCTCTTGGTGCCGTCACGATTCACCCTTTCACTGCTCAATACTGAGGGACTTAGGATAGCGGAGCTACTCTGATATTAGCTTTCTGCGCTCTTTGGTGGGGTTCTTTCCCGCGGTGGCCTTGACATAGCAACAAAATACCCTACAAAGCACCGAAAGATGAACTGAGGAGAGACTTCTGCCATCTACAGGGTTGACTTCATCAGTACGGTCCTATGGCCCCAATCGGAGTTCTTTATTGGCTAAATTTGGGGCCGGAGAGTGTCGGTGAACCATGTTGACATTTAATCGATCTCATACAAACCGCCATATGGGAGCTGACAAAAAATGAGGGCGCGGTCAATGTTGCTTCAGAAGCCAAGGAGATCGCCGAACGGCAGTCAACGACACGACAGTACAATCTGAAGTCACTTCAAAGAATATACGGATTGCGAACAGCTAAACCCCAGATAAAAAGACATATAGTGTCACGAGGCTCTCCCTACCGTCGGGGTAAGCTTTGCATCCGCTCATTCTGATCTGCCATGCCTGACTCTCCATATGTCCGTTATCGGCGTTGGTTTTTCTATGGTCGGGGAACGCACTTCACACGTTTCGATACCTTTCTGTTACGCAATCGCAACTGACGGTGCAGTTTCTTGCATTCTGAATTGGCAAAGCATAAGCTTGTTGTGCCGAATTAGATCGTCCCCGTGTTTGGTTGGAAGTTTCATCTCTCACACATTTCGACACGAGCATCACCTGAACCGCTCGTTAGGAAAGCTTGTCCGTACCATGAGCTCGCCAAGGGGGAGAGACTTGGTAACGACCGTAAAGGGCTGGGAAAAATGCTTCTCGTTGATGAGGACAGGAGCAGTCCTTGTCCGCGGGCCAACGTAGAGCGTGATATTTTCAGGGCACCACAGGTTGTGAGTGATTCAATCAATTCAGACTGGTCATTGCCAGCACCCAAGCGGCTCGCGCATTTTATCTATACCAAACTCCACGCTCCAAAGAACAATTTTCAGAACCCCCAACTCGAGTCTCTCACGACAGCATGGCCGGCCACATCAATCTGCCGGCCGCCCCTTATCCACCCAGCTCGCCACAATTCCTCTACACACCTCCTGATAATCCTTCCACACCCGCTCATCCCTCTCCACATCCTCCGTCGTCCAAAACATCGTCCACTGACTCTTATCCCACGCGTCCACCTTCAATGTCCCGGTGCTGCGCTCAAAGTACCACTTGTTGACCGGATTGTCGCGCCTGCTCCTCCACACGACGCCGTCCGGGAAGCACGTCCGCACCATCGCCTTGAACACCACGTCCGCCACGCCGCCCGAGCCCTGCGCGCGCTTGAGCACCGCGAACTTGTCGAGGTACGGCACGGGCGGGCGCGGGATGCGCTCGCCGTCCGGCCCGACGGCGTCGGGCGGGTACTCCCAGGTCAGGATCGCGCCGCCCTCGTACTCGCCGGCGATGATGACGCCGGCGAGCTTGTTCTTGATGCGGTCGAGGTAGTGCTGGACGTCGAGCTTGCGGCCGAACGAGTCCTCGATGAGGTGCACGAGGCGCGGGAAGTCAATGCGGGGATCGGTAAGATCGAGGCTCGGTTGGCCGGGTTGCGGCGGCCGCCACGGCTCCGTGTTGGGGTTGGGGATCATGGTTACGGGCATGCCGCGTTTGACGAACGTCGCGGGCATGATGGATGGGATTTGAGCGAGGGGGGAGTCTGGATGGGAGGAGGATACCATGGGCTTGTCAGTGAGGAGGTTGTGGATGAGAGGATTTTTCTGCTGTCGAGTGCGGACACCAGGAGTGGAGGGGTCGGATGGCATAGCAGATATGGCAGCTTCTGCTGGAGTCAGAATCAACGCTGACGAAGCGGGCGGGAGGAGTCTCAGAGTCCTTTGGACCAAATCCAGGTTCTTCAAATGGCGGAGGGGCTTGTCTGGAGACCCCAAGACGCGGGGGTTCACAGGAAGTGATGCCAATTCTCGCTTCGTGAACTTGGCGAAAGGATTTGGCAGCCACCCCTTCTTCTTGGCTTGTTGCGACATGGCTCTCTGAGCCTCCTGGAGATCTTTCCTGATGTCCTCGTATTCTTGCTCCAAGTTGATGAAAACATGCGCGCGATCATCGCGGTTAGGAAAGGGAACTCCTCCCAAAGGATCCAAAACAATGACCCTCTCCAGCGTCATCTCCGGAGACCCCGCAGTGTCCTTTCTCTCTGCGATGTTTTGGATGCCCGAGAACTCGCGGGTCAAGGCAAGCATAGCATCATCGGGCTGAACCCTCGCGACCTTAAAGTCACCCTTTGTGAATGCAATCGGCGGAATGACGGGGATCTTTCCGCCCTGCAGCAGTGGAAGTAGGAGGTTCGGATATTCAACCTTAACGCCACCCCGCACTTCGACCTGGCTCGAGAAGAACTCGTTCTCGTAATTGGCGATGCTGAGGGCGTCATTGATGCGCACCGCGCCCTGGGGCGTGGTGCGGCGGAGCGACTCGACAACGAGGTCTGCCTGCTCATTTGCCTTGTTCCGCCACTCTTTCGTGAGTTTCTCTGGCGCATCTGGAGAGCCTTCCTCGTCGCAGTCTACCACGACTGCTATGCTCAGTCCAAGGCGCACGAGCTGACCGAGCGTCAAGCCCACACCATACAAGGTCGCCTCGTCCCACAGGTCGACAGCTCGGACCTTGACTAGAGCAACGTGTAGGGGCTGAACGACCTCTTCTTCTGGAACAGTCTCCTCTGGTAGCTCCTGGTGAATGAAAACAGGGCTCTCCTGCATCGCCTTGGTCGGGGCGTATAGATTGCCCAGGTTGACACCCGTCTGCTTCAAGCGCCAGCCATTGTGCTTCTCGACGGCAGCAGCGGTTTCGCGCTCCAGGTGCTGCCCATACTTCTTTGCGGTGCGGTGCGCCTGCTTCTTTCGTGTCTGAGGCTGGTAGCGGGCAAGGTAGTTGCGCGCATCGCGCTTCGTCGCGGTGGTGCTAAGCACGGATAGAATGAATTCGCGCTCGTGGTCGACATGGTCTGGGTTGACAGTCGCAGGCGTCGTCACGATGTCGTCCTCTCGGAAATCGGGGCGCACGCTGTTCCCAAAGCTGGCGGCGGGTTGACGGAAGCGCTGAAAAGGCGCAGGGCAATCAATGGCAGCTGTAGACTGGTGGCGGCGACAAATTAGCGCGAGTGTCGCGGTGGAGCGAAGTCGGAGTTAAGCATTAGAAAGGACCAAACGCACGCGACGGCGCAAACGGGCAGTAGTGGAGGCTCGCGCCGTCAAGGCGCTGCGGAGGACGCTCATGTCTCAGAGGACGAAGAAGGCGCTGCCTCGGGCGAAGAGCGAGAGAAGCAGCTTGGGCATAGCTTTCGGCAGTGGTTGTGGTGAGGGGTGAGTCAAGGAAGAGCTCGCTCAACTTGATTGCGAGCGCCGGGGGCGCGCGCGGCAGCAAAAATGTCGCCCTATCGATAACAAGCCGTTCAAGCTCATTCCCCGCGCTGCCTGCCTGACATCCGAGGCGCCAATGTCCCGGCGCGACCCAGGCTTGCAGACTGCAGACTATCGCGACACGGCATGAGAGGCTGACGCTCCTGTCGGGATGGAATATTTTCCCGCAACCCAATCCGCACTATCGCTTCAAATTGCCCATGCGCATTTGGCGGAGAAGGCGGAATTAACCTGGTGCGAATTAATCAGCCCCGCAGCGCATGTGGGACGTCATCCACCGCTCGCATGTGCCGTTGATGCGGTATAAAAGACCCCTCATGCTGCACCAAGGCGCTGATTCCGTAAATCGCTCGCTGAGCAAATTCTGATAACTGAGACATTATCGATCCCCGGTCAACAAACCACGCAAAATGGCTCCGCAGCTGGCTTGGATTGGCCTCGGCAACATGGGCAGAGTAAGCGCGCATTCGGACGTCTGCGGTTCGTCCCTGACTGATGGCTTGCAGGGCATGTGCTCCAACTTGGTGGAGAAGGGCAACCTCGAGAAGCCGCTCCTCATCTTCAACCGAACTAAGAAGCGTGCCGACGACCTCTCGGCCAAACTTCCCTCGGGCAAGTCTACCGTCGTCTCGTCGGTTCAGGATGCCGTGAGGCAGGCTGACATCATCTTTACTTGTGTTGGCGACGATAAGGCCATCAATGAGACCATCGATTCTGCTCTTGCAGGAGATGTTAACGGCAAGCTGTTTGTCGACTGTTCCACTGTTCATCCCGAGACCACCGACGCTCTCGCGAAGAGGATCTCAGCCAAGGGCGCCGGCTTTGTCGCCGGTCCAGGTGAGTCCGCCAGGTTACTTAGCACTGTAGCATGGCATGGGCAGCTGCAGCACTTGACTGGACGCTTTGGGCCACAGTTTTCACTGTATATTTGCGTTCATATAGATGCTTCAGCTGTCCCTCTGAAGCTGCTTCACTTAGTTAAATCCGGGTATTTGCAGTATGAGGCCAGTTTTCGCTGACTCCATCCAGTTTTCGGCGCCCCGGCTATGGCGGACGCGGGCCAGCTCATCTTCGTGCTGGCAGGCGAGACGTCTTGGATCGAGAAGGTCAAACCGTACACGACGGGCGTCATGGGCAAGGCCATCATCGACTTCAGCGGGCAGGCGCACGGCAAGGCCACGCTGCTCAAGGTCATCGGCAACACGTTCATCTTCAACATGATCGAGGCCCTGTCCGTCGGCCACACGCTGGCCGAGACTTCCGGGCTAGGCACCGACAACTTGCACCAGTTCGTCGAGACCATGTTCCCCGGTCCTTATACCGCATACTCCAATAGGATGCGCTCTGGTGACTACCACAAGCGTGAGGAGGTGAGCATATTTACCCCCTTAGAAGCCCGCAGGGAGGCATGGCTGACTTTACCATCCGCAGCCGCTCTTCCAGGTCGATTTGGCGAGGAAAGATGCACGCCACGCGCTGAGTCTGGCTGAGTCGTCAGGCGCGAAGTTGCGGGCTGTCGAGGTGATCGATTCGCACCTCGAGGGCGTGCAGAAGGCGTGCGGTGCAAAGGGCGATGTTGCTGGCATCTACGGCGCCGTCAGACAGGAGAGCGGCCTTCCATTTGAGAACGGGCCCTAAGAGGGAGACATTGATTGCATCCTAACAAGTAACTTGGGATGGATGTATCCGAGCAGTTGAGCATGGATTATTCAGACACGAATTGAAGACAACTTCCGAAAATATCCGGCTTTCCACGTGTGCTTCATCAGATCATGTGCGGCAAGATAGCGAATCAAAGTTTGGTGGTTGACGATCGGGCAAGCTGTGGATCCCTGGCTGGCGATGACTCCAACAAGATGACGCCCCTGGCGCACGTTTTGCGGGGAATTACGGTGGTGCGGCTCCGATGGATGACAGCTTGACTCTGTGCCGGCTTGGCGCTCGTTCTTATCTTGAATGCGCGACTCCCTCCATCCTCCTACCCCTACATCTATCACCCCTAGTATATCATTCGCACACTGCCCGGGCCGCATACTCTTCGCTCGTCTATTATCCATTCCGCGCATCGCCCTAAGCCCGCGTCTGCGCCTGCTCAACAGCAATCAGTCTCCCCCGCAGTCGCCTCGCCTCTGCCTTATCGCCGCCCCTCCGATCATGGCTATCCCCACGATTCCCGCCGGGCTTCCCGTCTCAAATCCCCCGATATCCGAGGAGCCCATCGATATCGAGGCTTGGACCGAAGAGGCATCGCAGGCCCTCGGCGCCATTCATATCACGCCCCCAGCCGCGCGCCCCGTGCCGCCTCCCACCACTCGCGGCACGACTGTGACGCTGGACATCCCGCTCGACGACCATGTGCACCCACGCGCTCAGAGTGGTGAGAACGGCCACAGTACAGCCGCCCAAGCCGTGAGGTCTGGCTACACGCGCAGACAGGAGCCCGTTCGGCGCGATAGCCTGAAGCGGCGTGAGGCTCTCCTGAAGGGCAAGGAAGGCAGCCGCCAGCGTCGCCGCTGGGAGAATGGTGCGTGATTACAAACTCGTGCGCTTTAAGGCCTCGGTTTGCCATACCCCCAAGGGCGCCCCAATTGTTGATTGTTTGTCCTGCAACAGACCGCCTCCTCAACAACCCCCATGCTCAGCCGCCTCTCCCTAGCGATTGGGAGGCCCGCCCGCAGTACCAGTTCCATTACGTGCCCTACGCCGTCGCGTCGTATTGGGACAAGGAGCTGGCCGCGCGGAACGCAGCGCGTAACACTAAGGGGGCCAAGCCGGCGGTGAGCAAGGAGGAGGAAGCGGCGACGGAGGCGCTGAAGGAGGTGCGTGAGCGGTTGAAGAAGAAGCGTGCCGCGCGCAACATGCTGGAGGAAATCGAGCGCGAAGTGCGCAAGTTCGTCGAGAAGTGGGAGGACAAGGCGCGGATGGATGAGCAGGACGACCTGATCGACCCCGACTCCGAGGACGAGCAGATCGTCTTCGTCGGCCGCAACGGCCAGATGAGCGATATGCGTGCGGCTGAGGAGGAGCTGCGGAAGGACTTGATGGTCTTTGACAGCTTGGCGAACGACCGTAGCGCCGCGTTTGGGTAAGTATTGCGGTGTCGTCGGCCCTCTCCCTCGCGCGCGCTGACCCGTCGCAGACGATGGCTTGTCCATTCCATTGCCGCCTACTATGGTCTCGAGACCTGGTCCATCACCACCGGTACACCGGCCAAGCGGGAAGCATACATTGGGATCAAGGAGAACAGGTCAAAGGCCGGCCGCAGAAACGCCTCGCATAGGCAATTGCCCCAGCCTTTGTGGAGCATCGTTTGAGGTGTTGTAGATCTGACTGTTTGATGATACCTTTGCATGTTCTTTGATGTGCTTTAGTAGAACCATTTAGAAGACGCCACGCTCCGCCGACACTTCTCGGCGCTTGTAGAAACGAGAAATACTCGTAACGTCGCAATAGTTTGCCTTGGGGAGATGAAGTATTCTGCGCATGGGACGTCCATGTGAATGCTTCAGCTCCCCGTATTACCGCACCCGCGAGCTGCCTTCGGCTATGCAAGTGAGTGTGATCAGCTGGCTGCTGCCAAAAATTTTTCGGTCCATCACACGCCAACGTTTGTCCTTTTCTGCCCGCAGTCTCACCCATTGACTGCGACCCTTCCTCTTTCTGATCGTTCCTTCCCTTCTGGCCGTCCACCCGCAACTTCCGCCCAACAGCATCCGCACAACCATTCCAACACCAGAGCACACTTTACACAAAACTTCCTCGCTCAAACCGCCCGCCATGTGCCAACTCTGCCAGCTCGTCACCATCTCGGAGCGCGATCGCTGGGTATTATGACCTCCTTTTCACTCGCCCCCCTCACCCACACATCGTCAACTAACACACACGGGCAGCCGACACCCCTCGAGCCCACGCTCTCCTCCCTCCGCGACACCATCAAGAGCGCCCACCTAGAAGCCGAAGCGTACACCACCGGCGTCACCCCGACCACCCTCACCCCCGCCAGAAACAACCTCGAGACGAGGAACGACATCCGCACCAGCCTGGTCGCCACCACCCGCATCCTCCGCGCGACGCTCGACCTGCTCGACCAGGAGCGCGACGACTGGTGGAAGGCCAAAGCGCCGCTGCGGCGCCAGCTCGCCGAGGCGGGCGCCGAAGAGAAGCTGCGGCGGCTGCAGATCGTGAACAACAGCGCCGCGGCGATGGCGAGGGATATGCGGGCGAAGCTCGGGGTCTGGGCCAGGTGGGGGTTGGAGGTGGGGGAGGGGGAGTTGGAGGTCGAGTAGTGGTGTATATGTTTGTGTGTGTGTATGGCCGCCGGGGGGAGATGAGGGTTCGGGTGGCGCGAGTGCGGTTGAGCCTTACAATCGTGCAGGTGGGGCCCTTGAGAATTGGGAGAGTGCCGTCTGCTGCGCGTGGAGGGATAGATGTGTGTGTTGTAGGGGGGGGGGGGGGGGGGGGGGTTTCCCTTTTTTTTGGGGGGGGGGGGGGGGGGAGGGCGTTTGTGGTTTTGCTGTGTAAATTGAAGGGCTCGCGGCCAATGTGC
>JAFISB010000242.1:12364-45827 GCA_022560015.1 Diplodia mutila
GGGGGGGGGGGGGGGGGGGGGGGGGGGGGGGGGGGGGGGGGGGGTGGGGGGGGGGGGGGGGGGGGGGGGGGGGGGGGGGGTGGGGGGGGGGGGGGGGGGGGGGGGGGGGGGGGGGGGGGTCTTTCCACTTTTTCTGCCTTTCTGAGAGCGGCAATGACCTAAGTCCATTGAGAGACCGTAGTGAGGTCACCTGAGAGGCGACTATCGAACGACAAGAAATGGTAGAGCGGCACGAGTAGGAAGAAGACTGGAGAGCTGTGGACAGGATGACAAGCTTGATGGAAGATTTAAACATTCCTGTGTAGATAAATTTATTACTGTTGTGTCGTTAGACATGTTTTCCCTACCTATTCACCTGTATTATCAACCAAGAGCACCGACATTGTGCTGGGGTTCACGCGCAACACTCGCAAGGCTATATTTCCCTGGGCATAGATGCCTTTGGCTGGTGTTTTTTTTTTAAGGAAAAAAAATCCAACTACACGTTTTGCAATGTTGGGCTTGCACAAATCTTTTCCATCTCGGCTTTAAAGTCGTCTCCACAGCATATCGAATTTTTCAAAAGCTCAATCTTGATACGCTAATTGTAGTAACCTCCTGCTGCAGTTTGTTAGAAGCGATGCAGCCAGTAGACATCTTCACGGAATTAAATCGTATTTGGTGAAGCTGGTGTCGAAGTACTTGATTGCGCCAAGCGTGATTTGTTTTGATTCCAACGGAGTTGAAGAGTTGAGAACTGTGGCGGGACAATTTATTCACAGATCGCCATACACTACTCTTTCAAAAGAAACTACTATGGCGATCATAGGCGAGATGACCTTGCATGCACTAATTCCGACTAGGCGATAAGTGCTCTTCCGCCACGTAGCGCCGCTCACCTTCGCCAGTAGGAGCAACCGGACGTTCAAAGGCTCGCCCGAAGATCCATGGATGTGTCAAGGAAGCCATTCGCAGGCCATATATTCTCCTTTGCAGGGGCGTTTGTACCACAGTGGACGAGCAGGAATTTGTGAGAAACAGAACCTTTGGCAAGGGGTGCAATGGTCCGCCCTTGGAAAAAGGCATCAGCGCCACGCTTGGAGAATGCGCGCATCATTTCCCGGCACGATTCTTGAAGAGATGGAAAAGAGCTCGCACATGTGGTATCGGATGATGGCGAAGCCGGACATGCACTCCATAGGTGATGCCCCGCGGGGCCCTCGAAGCTTTGCCTGAGTGTTTTCAAGCAAGTCGGTGGAGTGCATTCCATCATCTTATTATAATGTTGGAGGAATCCGAAAGAAAGTTTCCCAAGTAGACCGGAAAAGTCGGCAGGTCTTGAGCGGCAAGGCATGATAGGAGCCGGGCGAGCACAGTGGGCGAATTCCGCGCGAAGAGGCATTCTCGCACCACACGGATCTTTCCAACTGTAAATAAAGCAACCTGTTGTGACAGAAGCCTCTTTCGCTCGGGCAACAGGGCATGTGGGACGAATATGATTTTTCGTACCGGAGCAAATGCAATGATGGATCTTCGCAAAGGTCATGGCCGCGACTGAGAGGCCGGCACGGGTATCGTGGAGAGGCTGCCTTGGACAAAGGGCGTTGCGTAGTGTTTTTCGGAGCCGAAACATCTGGCTCATGCAGCTTGCCATGTGGTTGCAACGGGTTCAGTTACACCCAGATCGAATGCTGCGACGCTAGTCCCGAAAGGGCAGCGGGAGCGAGGTGGGGAACAAGCCTCGCGAAGGTCAACGCAACATCAACGCCGCATCTCCAACCGCCTGCATATCTGCTCTCAACACTGCGGGTCTCCCAATGGCGCAAGTCGAGGATTGGAAGCCATGGTACGCTCCTTCGGGGTGTGGCCGAGGCATGCACCGCTCGCGTTCCTGGTCCGGTCAAGGAAACATCACGGGCAGATTATGGATAATAGTCGAATCGCAGGCGGTAATCCATGGATCCTCCACGTTCTGCTGTCCCTTGCCTTGCGGCGGCCGGAGCGCGCGCGAAAGCCAGGCTGGAGCGTCCCTGTTTTGCCCCATTCCTGCGCCTCTTCATTTCGCCCACTCCCAAAGACTACATATTACCTAGAGACTCTCGTCCAGCTTCGCCTTTCCTCTCCAGCAACTCTCGCTACACCTTCCAGTCAGTCGTTCTGCGCCTTCGTTCGCTCGTTTGAGTTTGTTTAGAGACCTCGGTCTCGCCACGGTCGTACCCATCGTCTTGCCCGGTTTAGACAAGATTACGAGAATAGGAAGTTCATACCCTGTGCCTAGATTGACATGCTCTTACGCAGCCTCGGCCTGGTGGCCGGTCTCTTGCTGCCATCGGCCTCCGCTGGCTTCCTGGGCCGCCACAAGGCTGTCAATCTCCAGGATCCGGACTGTGTTGTCGAGTACGATGTCACCGCCACCATCTACGAGCAGCCCGTCTGCATAAGCACCTACGTCAAGAAGCCTACCGTCATCAGCGTTGGGCCCGGTGCAACCATCGCAATCGGCCCCAAACACGTCCCCACCCACCTTTCCACCATTGTCACTGTCCTTTACACGCACTACGAAACGAACGCCCACACCTACACGATCCAAGGCGCCGGTCATGGCATCACTAAGACCACCATGCGTACCTATCATCCCGGAGGACCTGCTTATTACTCGACGCTAACAAGCACCTCTTACGATTACGGTTACGTCCCACCGCCAAACACCGGTTACGGCAACTACCCACCACCAGCAAACCCTGGTTACGGCAGCTACCCATCACAAGACAATCCAGTAAGTATTTGCTGTGCCCCTCTCCAGACTGACTGCATGACTGACATACTCGCCAGTACACGCGGTCATACCCTCCACCCCCGACCACATCATCTAGCTCCAGCTCCAGCTCATCGCCACCTGGCAACCCCCCGAGCGGTACTCTCACTCGGCCATATCTTGGCTCATTGTCAACCACCCTGACCGTCACCTCTGGCACAATCGTGTTCCCCATAGTCCTCACTCCCGCTACAGTTCTTGCATTCACTGGCCCGACAGCCACTGATACGTATACCGCGGGCTATGATGGGTCCACGACGACGACATTGACTGCTTTACCATCTTCGCTCGGCGCATTTGGCGGTAATCTGGTCCCACGCGCCGAAAATGAGGCGACTCTGATCATAGAGACACCGTTTACTACGACCTCGTCATCAACCAGCACCACGACTTCGAGTTCCGACACCACGACTTCAAGCTCGAGCACCACGACTTCAAGCTCCGACACCACGACTTCAAGTTCAAGCACAACTTCTGATGACCCCAACTTTGTTGGCACTCTGCCTTACATCGGTGACTCGACCGTTGCCTATTTGACAGCCACGAGAGGTAACACGCTGACGAGCTTCTACATCTTCCCCGTTGCCACGCCTTCCGAGTTCTTTGGACTCGAACGTGAAATCCTCACGGCGGGTTACGAAGGATCTACCGCTCGGACTTTGACTATCCTGCCGACTGCGACCTCTGGGCGGGGCACACTGCTGTACGAGACGCCGACGGGTTTCTTTCCGCCAACTACGTCATCTACTATCACACAGCCGCCCGATTCGGATCCGACCGGCGTGATCACCCAGTACTGCATCGGTTGTCCAGAAACACAGACACTGACAGCCATCGTCAACAACAGGCTCAGGAGGTTGCTCGCCGTCCCGCTGCCTACCGAGTCCGCCTCGCTGTTCACTGCCGGTGTTCAAGCTGAAACCTTGACTGCTGTATACGACGGCAGCATGGTGGCAACTGTCACCTTGGTTCCGACAGCGCAAAATGAGCAAGGCACTGTCGTGGTTGAAACCCCTTTCGCCAATACGGCAACTTTGACGACTTCAACTTCAACTTCGACTTCGACGTCGACTTCGTCGTCGACTACCGTGGACGGCGGCGTCACGCGTGGCTACGTTGGAACCGGAGACGTGACCGGCACTTTGTTCATCACTCCTGCCGTCAGCGGCGAGACTGCCAGCGGGGGTGTGATTTTGACACCTGCTGCCACCCCATTTTTCGGCCCCGTCAATCCGTCCGTAACCCTGACAGCACCCTGGACGGGAGTCTCGTCTGCAACCATCACACTTACCCCCGAAGGCACGGAGTCAACCGGCTTACTCGCTATCCTTACCCCTGCCTTTGCCCCCGACACTTCGACTTCAACGTCAGATTCTTCCACGGAGACGTCTTCAACCACCTCGGATTCTTCCACGGAGACGTCTTTGACAACCTCGAGCAGTTCCACGACCAGCTCTTCAACGACTTCGACAAGCTATGTCTTTGCATACATAACTGGCTCATCTACCGTGCTGGTCCCGACTACAATCAACGATTCCGAAGTCTTCTTAACATTTACCCCGGCAACCGTGTCCACTTACAATGGCCCGATCAACACGAACTACCGTTTGACCGTTGGATATGCCGGCCCAACGACCACGACCATGACTGCTCTCCCGATGAATCCTAACGATCCCTTCGCCTCCGGTTTCTACGTGATCGAGACGCCGACCTTGGTGGTTGGCCCAGATACTCGCCTCGTCCCGTACTACACTGGTACCGACACCTTGACCGTGGTATACTCCGGCACCTCCTTGGTCGGTATAAACGGAGGTCCTACAACAACTAGCGCAGGGACTGGTCCAGCCGTATCCCGCCGCGCGGCTTTGCCCCAGGCCGATTCCGCGACAACCACTTCCAGTGATGGGTACACGACGTACATTTTGACGCCAGGGCCATCGTCGGGTTACACCGGCCAGGTCGGCTCGGAAACAACGTTTACGCTTTCGTGCCAGGGCAACGCAACGACCCGGTACACGATTCCGCCTACCGATCGAAACAGCCCGACCGGCACTCTGGTCACTGCCTCCCCTTGCACGTATACGACAAGCTTTGTCACAACCACCATTGGCTACGCTGGCTCCACCGCGTCGACGTACACAATTACGCCGTCTAGCACGAATACAGGGGTCCAAACTTACACCGTTGTTGTAGCGACGCCTTTCTCTACCACTACACAATCCTCAACAAGCAGTACAGAGTCCTCGACATCATCTTCGGTGTCGTCCTTGACAAACAGTACAACATCGTCGACAACCAGTACAGAGTCCTCGTCTACAGGAATCGCTACACGCCTGTATGTGGGAGACGTCACGAACGGTATCGTAACGGCTACGCCAGTCCTTGCTTCGGCCAGCTCGCCATTGCCAAGCGGCTTCTCCGGTGCCGTGCCAATTGGATCTCCCACCGTCTTCAATCTCGTTGCAACGGCTGGGCCATTCACAGGCCAGGTGGATCCCGTGACCACTTACACGGCCTCATATAACGGCAGCACGATCAAAACGCTCATTCTTCTGCCCACATCGGGTGCTAGCTTTGGAACAGCCCTGCTCGAAGTTCCTGCGGAAACCACCACGACGTCTTCCAGCACCACGAGCACGTCGACAAGCGACATGATGTTTACCGAGTCTATTCCCACATTCATCATCCCGGAGACCAGCACGACGGAGTCGACGACGAGCTCCTACTCTGAAACTTCGACCTCATCTACTACAGATGTGGATCCACTTAGTGAGTTAACCGATGCGGGCACATCCACTACTACCTCAAACACATCCACCCCTTCAGAAAAATCCACCTCTTTAGAAACATCTTCAAAAACAACTACCTATTCAGAAACGTCCACCACCTCTTCAGAAGCACCCATCACCTCTTCAGAAATATCCACCACCTCTTCAGAAGCACCCATCACCTCTTCAGAAATATCCACCACCTCTTCAGAAGCACCCATCACCTCTTCAGAAGCACCCATCACCTCTTCAGAAACACCCATTACGTCTTTAGAAACATCCACCTCTTCAGAAACACCCATCACGTCTTTAGAAACATCCACCTCTTCAGAAACACCCATCACGTCTTTAGAAACATCCACCAACTCTTTAGAAGCATCCACCACCTCGTCCGAAACACCTATTTCTTCCGAAACATCTACCCCTTCAGAAACACCCACCTCTTCAGAAACACCTACCTCTTCCGAAACACCTACCTCTTCAGAATCACCTACCTCTTCAGAATCACCTACCTCTTCAGAATCACCTACCTCTTCAGAATCACCTACCTCTTCCGAAACACCCCCTTCTTCAGAATTACCCCCCTCTTCAGAAACACCTCCTTCTTCAGAATCACCCCCCTCTTCAGAAACACCTCCTTCTTCAGAAACACCTCCCTCTTCAGAAATACCTCCCTCTTCAGAAATACCTCGCTCTACAAGGAATACTACGAACACATCCACTGACATCACAGGTGTCACTGCTCCGTCAACAAACGTCACCGCTCCAACTGGCGCCACTAACACTACGGATGCCACTGCTCCGGACGTCACTGCTCCGGACGTCACCGCTCCATCAGACGTCACTAACAGTACCACACCCGCAACCACGAACAGTACCACGCCCGCAACCACGAACAGCACCACGCCCGCAACCACGAATAGTACCACGCCCGCAACTACGAATAGTACCACGCCCGCAACTACGAATAGTACCACGCCCGCAACTACGAATAGTACCGTACCTGCAACCACGAATAGTACCATACCCGCAACCACGAACAGTACCGTACCCGCAACCACGAGTAGTACTTTGCCCACGTCTACAAACGCCACCACGAACGGTACCACGAGCGCGCCTCCGGGCGAGCCTACGGCCCCGCCTAAGGGTCGACTCCTTGTTCGTCAACTCGTTCAAAGAGGAATCGATGTGCTCACGGGTACCTGGGCGTGGCCCAGCTCCGAAGCCACTCAGTCATCTGATTCCGAAGCTGCTACCAGCGGACTCAGCACCACCATCATCGCAACCCATTGGTATTTTGAATAAGGCGATACGGAAGTCTTTGTCCACGTGCACGCAACCTGTCTGCCACCACCCGGTGTTACTACCGGTCCGGGTTCTTTTCAAGGTGGACCATGCCCCTCGCCCGGTGTTCCTGCAGGCCCGAGTTCTTTCCGCCGTGGTGGGGTCCCGGTGCTTGGACGACTTTGACAACGTGAGAACGAGAGAGCTGGCTGTACTTAGACACACACATACACACAACGGCGTTTTTCTCCTTACTCGCTCTCTCTCGCCTTCTCCATCCTCATCTGACTTCATAAAGAAGACCGCTTCGATGCTGGTCTCTCAAGGAGTTTTGTACTATTTCCCTATGTTTTGTTACTCCTTTCTTGCTTTTTCTCTCCGCATAATATAGGTCTGCATCTTGTCGTTCGCTCGTGTTTCGTATTTGTAATAACCGCGGCTATCCTGAATGTATCCTCCCCATGTATCTCTTGGAAATGGCAATAAAAGTGTCCTGTTTTTCTTTTAGAACAGAGTTCCCGAACTGTGACTTCCATCCATCCTCTGTTTAGTAGACGTGATTGAAACGAACCGCATAATTCGATTTTGTTTTTGGCTCCTGTACAGGTCATGAATCCGTGACATGGGAGATACGTGTGTACTCCTTCTGACTGGCCATATATCAACCTTTGGCTTGGTCAGAAGTTTCTTGTTGTAGGTAAACGGCTGCAAGGAGGGAAAGCTTAGTTTTATTATTCTGATAAAGGAATTCGCTTGCGCTACAAAACTCTGCATCAACAGTGTTACCTACATATCATTCTGTGTTTGCTGAACTGCGAAGGGGGAAAAAAGGCACTATGCGCGCTTAATGGTAACATGTCTAGATAAACAGGTGTTAAAAAAAAAACCGTTAGCCACAGCAGCGCCTGAGGTGTCATAAGATAGTTCACGAGGTTTACTACTATGGCTTGGTAAGCTAGCGTAATCGGCCGGCCAGCCGCACGCATGTGGGTTTCCAATGCTTTGTAGTCACGGATGCACAGATAGAAAAATATAGCAAAGAGAGGTTTGTACTGTATTCAAGGTATTAACCCAGTCGTTATCGAAGCAGCATGTCGAAGTGCCTTGCTAATTCTGTGCCATAGATAGCATGCATCTACATCAAGCTAGATGTGGGAAGCATCCCGCTGCGGCGGATCCGAAGTCAAGCCAGACGGAAGTTCGCTTTATGGGCGAGGCAATAATGTATCAGCCATCGGATATAATGCCATTCTGACCAGTAAGAACCGAGTCAAAGCAGCATTTCACATGTGCAGAGAAACGATGTCATACCCTACCATTGTCGCACAGTCCCCGCCCACCATTGAACTCCCTCTTTTTCAATAAATTACTTCCTAAGAATCACTATGACGGGTATGAAAAGCCCGGGATTCCATTCGTCCAATGAGATCGGATGTTCGGCAAGCTCGGGTACTCCCCGTCCCATTATTCCGGCCCATGCAAGTCGGGCTGGGCATTGAAACACACCAACTAAACCGGGGCCAGTCACTTGAGAGAAGTAGAGCGTATAGAAGGCTCCCAATGCATCGAAAAAGTGGAGGCAGCGGGCGGAGTGCGACTTCCACGTGCCTGGATCAAAAGTCTCGCAACACAAGACACCAACTCGTGTCAAAAAGTTGGTTTATGGGCGTGGCTTTCAAAGCGTTTCACGAAATGTGGATCGACGCTTTAGAGAAGCGGACATCTAAAATTAGACAGAAGAATCCGGGTTCCTCCATAGGTCCAATATCTGTTTCTAACTATGCCCTTCCGAGTAGTTCGGAATCGGAGTTGGCCGGGCGAAATGGGCCGGCCAGGGGCGATCCTTTTTTTTTTTTTTTTAAGTGGCGTGTCTTACTTCTCGGCATATCTTGCAAGCCACCATACGGCTTCATGTCGTTAGGTAGCTAAGCCCCGGCTAAAACCTTAGACTCACGATATCCGGGGCAGTCCAGTCTCAAACATGCGGATCGGATTAATCGTTTCATAATCCGGTGACGCCGGCAAGGAGTCTGAACGGGCAACATGGTCGCAATCAGCACGGATATCCGGATTTGCGCGACAGGTGCGTCGCAGCCATCCTCCTCAAACTGAAAGGCCAATGCCGCACGTGATGAGGCTACAAAGTTTTTGGTCGCCGCTCACGCAGCTCTGCTACAAGACCGTCCTTCGATCACCCGCCCGATTACCCCTGCCGGCACGAGGCTACAAGCGTGCCTTCATCCGCGAATGCGCGCTAAAGCATGTCAACGAGGAAACCGCACACTAAGTCACGAAAGGGGTGTATCGAGTGCAAGCGGAGACATAACAAGGTGAGTGCTGAATACGCCCATACGGCGACGATACGGCTGATCTAACGCGGCCTCTGCGCCAGTAGTGCGACGAGACGCATCCGACGTGTTCGAGCTGCACGCGCCTGGGCGTCGAATGCATCTGGCCCGACGTCATCAAGCACTCCTCTTCGCACTGCAACAACGATGCAGCCTCCAGCACCACCATTCCGCAGAAGAAGAAGCGAAGGGCCTCGCCGCAGTACCTGGCCGGCCTCGACGACATCAACCGCAAGCTGCCGTGGCCGTGCCTGGACGACGACGCCCGCGGCCCGGCCTTCACCGCCGAGGACATGCAGCTGCTTCACCACTTCTCGACCGAGACGTACGCCACCCTCGACACGGCGCCCGCCCAGCACGGCATCTGGCAGCGCGCCGCCATCCGCATCGGCTTCAAACACCGCTTCGTGCTGCGCGGCCTGCTCGCCGTGGCCGCCCTGCACCTCGCCTGCTCGCCCGGCGGTGGCGGCGGCGGCGACAGCAGTCCCTGGATCGCCAGCTCGTCGGTCAACTTCAACCTCGCGCTCATCGAGTTCCGCCAGGTGCTGGGGAGCAGCAGCAACAACAACAACAACAACAGTGTAAGCACATCAGCCGCCGCCGCCGCCGCCGCCGCCGACGACGACGACGACAATGACCGTTCCGCGGCCATCTTCCTGTTCGCGACGACGGTCGTCGTGCACGCGCTGGCCATCGGGCAGACGCAGCACTGCGCCGACCCCGTCGCCGACATGGCGCAGTGCATCCGCACGGTGCGGGGCACGGCGTCGGTGGTGCGGCCGTCGTGGGAGGCGCTGCTCGCGTCCGAGGTGGCGCCCCTCGCGCTGAACGGGATGCGGCGAGGAGGGGCGGGAGCCGCCGACGACGTGCTGGCGCTGAAGGAGTTCGTCGCCGAGCACGCCGCCGGCACGATGGCGCCGGGCGAGGACGCGGCGGCGTACGCGGAGGCGATCGGCCACCTCCACGACGTCGCCCGCGAGGCGCGGGGGTGCCCCGCCGGCGGCGCAGTGCTCGGCATCGCCTTCACTTGGCCGGTGTTGCTCGACGATGCGTTTTTCTCGTGCCTGGCCGACCGCAGGCCCGTGGCCGTGCTGATCCTGTTGAACTTTACCGCGTTATTGGAGCGTAGTACTGCCGGCACGAGCGTCTGGTGGCTGAGCGGGTGGCACAGGCGGGTTAGGGGCTTTGCAGAGGCTTCTTTGCTGCCTCCGGCTTTGATGAAGTGGGTTCCCGAGTGACCGAAAACATACATGCCCTACGAACCACATCGACAATTACCGTTCGGAAGGCGGTGGACTGAAATACCATTGCCAAAGCCATCCGAGTGCTTAGCCGGCGTCATGGACATCGCGTACACTCAATATGCATGCCATGGCCCGCAGCCGGATCTACTTGGCGATGTGGCTCGCTGTGGGGGGGAAACCGGTGGCCCGTTCGCGAACGGCAACTGGGTACGGCATACGGGATACGGGATACGGTGTACGTCTAAGCGCCGCAGTGAGTACGCTGTATAGCATACGCTTACATATCATGAAAATGAGGAGGCTCAACAAGTCAACAAAGTGGCAATTCGAAAGTGACGGCAGAGTCGTTGAAGCTCGCTTTTTAGAATCGAACTGGACGCTAGTACTGTGAATGCTTAGGTGAACGCGAAGTCCACTCGGGTCGAATATCGTCTTCCGTTCCGTGGAAGAGTGCCCGGAGATCCTGCCGGCGCAATCGTTGTTTCGGTCCGGCAGTGCTTCTGATTGCGGTAGTTTGAGCCATTTTGGTTGGACAAGTTCATGGAGCCAGCTGAGGAACCGCGGTCAGTTTTTAGTTGCGTCGGGTAGTGGATAGGCGGCCGAGGCACGGCTGCCCACACAGCAAGCACAGAAACACACAATGCAAAGCCACCGTAGAAGGAGGTTCAATTAGAGTTTGTGGGCCATCTTGGCCGGTTTTCCTTGCCCTTTCGCGTTCGGACTCGGGATGCCATCCGAGGCTTCGTCGGGTAGCGGGTAGCGGGTAGCGGATAATATTTCCCGTTTCGAAAATGAAGCGCTCATCCGATGTCGCTCTGCATCAATTAGCATTCGTCCGGGAGTTAGTATATCATTTGTGGAGAGACTGGACTTTGAGCTTGAGCTTAAGTGAACCTTGGTCGCGTCGAGAATGAGAGATGTGATGAGGGCTTGACGATTCCATCGGGTAGTGCACTTGGCCTTTTAGCTCTAGGGCGGATATATCTCGAGCAAGGTCAGAGTCTTCCATGGTTAGCTCCGTATCTGAGCTCCACACGGACGCCTCGAAGGATTTAGGCAGCAGCCTGTCCTGCGCACCGTATAACATTGAAGCTGTCAGGCTTTCGTGTTTCTTGCTTACATCTAGAGCTACAACCAGAAGCAGAGCGGCAACCAAATTTCCAACCCGCACGACTCAGGCTACGGACTCATCCAGCATCACGGCGACCAGTCTGTCGGTGCAGCATGCTATCCGTCAACGCAAGATGCGCGGGCAGCCCTGGCCAGGAAACCTCAACATGCCCCGTCAAAGAGCTGGTGCAGGGTTTAATGCACCTGATCATGCAAACATCGCACGAATTAGCGGCTGCTCCATCGCAGCCAAGCGACGACGAAACGGAGTTTGACGAACATGCGGACCGAATCCAGGACCTGGATAACAGGCTCGTCTCGCAAGCGCTCGAGGTCTGGCTCGCCCACGACGGCAACATCGACCTGCGGACCTTCTTTCCCGCAGAAACCCAAACCAACCCTGCCACCTACCCCGACGCTACATCGCAGCGCACAGAGACCACACCGCCCACGATCCTGGGCAACCCGTCCCTCTTCCCGCGCACCAACCAGCTCCTCTTCGAAACCACCTCCCTCGACACCTTCTACACCTGGCTCTCCAAGACCCTCCCGCGCCTCCCCGCCGAACTCGTCCTCCACGTCGCACACACCTCCCTTCTCAGCGGCGGCGGCGGCAGCAGCAGCAGCAGCGATGATAACAACGCCTCCGTCCCCGCCATCCCTTCCCTCTTCTCCTACTACCTCCCGCAACTCTACCCCTACCCGGGCCCGTGCACCGCGCACGCCCCCAACTGCCCCCGCTGCTGCACCTTCCCGGCGGCCGGCACCTCCTCCCCCTCACCACCACGACCGCGTCGTCGTTCGCCATGCATCACCACCGACCCGTCCGACCCTCACCGCCCCAATCGCAGCCCCTACGTCCCCCGCTCCGCCCGCCTCCTCCGCCGGACGTGGGCGTACGAGGCCGCCGGCGACGCGACCGCCGCCGCCGCCGCCGGCGCGATCAGGAAAGCCGGCGCCTTCGCCCCCTGCCCCGCGTCGGGCGGCGGCGGCTGGATGGAGCTCGCGCCGGGCAACGTGTGGGACGACGCGACGGGGACGTGGCGGTGCGGGTGCCTGGCGCGGCACGCGTGGCGGCGCGCCGAGGGGGAGCGGGAGCGGCACCGGGAGAGGGGCGGGCGGCTGCTGTGGAACGCGTGGAGGAGGCGGTGGGAGTGCGGGGAGGCGCAGCCGTGGGATCAGGACCGGGGGTGTTGCGTGGAGGACGATCTGGGCGATGAGGACGGGGAGGGGGAGGAGAGGAGGGCGTGGGACGAGGCGGATGCGAGGGAGAGGGCGGGGAGGGGGAGGGCGGGGCCGAGGTGGGTGGAGGCGGGGGGGTGTGAGGGGTGCGGGGAGCAGCCGGTCGAGTCGGAGGATGAGGATTTGGGGTTTTGAGGGGAGGGGAATGTATGTGGGTTTGCTTCGTCCGAAGCGCGCGCTGTGCTTCGGGTTGCCTTCGGGTAGGCTTCGACTGGTTCTCTTCTCGCTCTTCCCCAACGCAGTACCGCCGCCGTTCGAGACTTACAAGACTATCCAACTCACGCTCTCATTCAAGATGACGGATCCTTTCGGACAGCGCCGTCCACACTTTGAAGAATCCCTTGGGATGAGAAAAACTACCATCACGAGAATAGACATGTGCAGCGTTCCTTCCTGTATATCGGCTAGATTGGCCCTCTTCATGTCGCATTATCCTCATCGAAAGTTTGAATGAATCCCCCAAGCCTCCTTTCACGGCTTCGGCACCGGCGTCACCTTCTTCGTCACCCTCGCCGGGCTGCCCATGGCCACGCTCCACGCCGGAATATCCTTCGTCACGACACTCCCCGCCGCGACGGTGCAGCCGTCGCCAATCGTCACGCCCGGCAGGATAATAACGCTCCCGCCGATCCAGCAATCGTCGCCGATGACGACGGGGCACGCGTACTCGATGTTGTCGCGGCGACTCTGCACCTCGGTCTCGTGGGTGGCGGCGAAGACGGAGACGTTGGGGCCGAACATGACGCGGTCGCCGATGGTGACGACGCCGCAGTCGAGGATGGTGAGGTTGAAGTTGGCGTAGAAGCGCGCGCCGAGCCGCACGTTGCAGCCGTAGTCGACGAAGAAGGGCGGCTCGACGAAGGCCTCGTCCCCTTCGACGTGGCCGAGGATGTCGCGCAGGAGCCCGAGGCGGTGCTTTTGGAGGGATTCGAAGTCGGGCGAGGTCGAGATGGGGAAGTGGCTGTTGTAGTTGTGGCACCAGGCGCGGGCTTTGAAGCGGGCGGACGAGAGCTCCGGGACGAAGGAGTCGTAGCTGTGAGGGGGGAAAGGGAAGAGCAGGCGAGGATTTCAGCATGGGAGTGGATTCGCTCTTTTTTTTTTTTTTTTTTTTTGGGGGGGGGGGGTGGTGGAGGTCGACGTCGAGCTGTGGGGCCCTGCGTTTTGCTACTCACAGCATTCCGGATATCATGCGTTCGTACTGCTCGGACCAAGGGATGTGATTGAGTTTGCGGGCGAGGGCCAGCTGCTCCTGGTTCTTCTCCGTGGCTGCCATGGTTCATAAGAGGGGTGATTGGTTTGGTGTACTGAGGGAACGTTCCAGGGCCCTTATAAAATTGTGTAGCTCCTCCCCTGGTTAGTATGATGTTTGTCCGGGCCCTGCTGTCTCGGGGAATTCTAGGAAGGCAGGCTAAACCGAAAGCGGGAATACTCCCAATCGTGACTGCTCGCGTGGGGCCGCGGCGGATGACGCACCCCCACCTGCCTTAGCGCTGACCCGGCCACGACGTACTGCCCATGGCTTCGTTGCGTGGCCTTTCAGCTGCCACCGATCCTGTTACACATAGGATGTCGCTCTGGCCATCCACCGCCGAGAGTAAGTGCTGCAAGTCCAAGGTGCTGTTCAGAAGAACAAGAACGCGTGCTGAACTTTCAGCAAAGAAGAACAGGTCTATTGTAGAGAAATTAGCAAGTGCATCATCTGAAACGCAGCAACCCTTACCCATTCCGTCCATGATACATTCCTCCACCCTTCCGGGTTCTCGTGCCTGACCTCCCACACCTTTTTCAAAAGGTCCGTCATGGCCTGATGCTGGAACCCCGTCGACCTTTTGATCTCGCCGATGCACAACTGCACGTAGTGGTATTGATGCGGCGAACTGGTCTCCGCACCCGCCAGGAACAGAGGGAAGAGGAGACGTTTGTAGAAGGGCGAATCCATCGGCATCTTCGCAGCCACATCCAGTATCGCCGCCACCGACTCTTTGATGACGGGTTCCTCGGGCGGCCAGGACTTCAAGGGCTCGGGGAAGCGCAGCACGCGGAGGATGCTGGCGTGCCGATACGCGTCCGCGAGCAGCTTCCACTCCGGGTCCGGCGTGGGAAAGCTCGCTTGGTCGGGATCCCAGCTTCTGAGGTACGCTTCGGAAGCATCCAGGACCGGCTGGAAGTCCTCCATCGCCAGCGTCCCGTTGAAGTGCCCCTTGCCGGCGGCGAGGACCTTGCCGATCTCGAAGAAGATCTCGCTGGGGCAGCCGACCAGCGTTTCCAGGCTCCAGTCGTCGCGCGCGTCGAGGACGCAGCGCCGCACCCCGTCCGAATACGCGATCTTCTCCGCCCCGCTGAAGCCGCGTAGCGCGTCCAGCCAGGCGAGGCACGAGATGGAGAACATCTTGAACGGCGACCGCGACTCGGCAGGCCGTTCGACGATCCGCCGGCAGAGGAATGTTACGCCGGTGATGTGGGCTCCGTGGGTGGATATCCCCGATTCGCAGACGTCCTGGAGCACCAGCAGCAAGACCATGACGAGAGCGATCTCTTCTTCTCTTTCCGACAGCCCTGATATCTCCTCTTTGAGAAGCAGCCCGCTGAGAGATTGGATGGCCGAGAGTTTGTGTTGGAGAGCCGCGGTGTTGTTCGCTTTGCTCGTGTCTACGCCCGAAGAATTGAGATGGTAGGCGGCCAGTCCGAGCAAGGCATGCAGAATCCCCGTGTGCTGGTACGAGAGTGGCAGCACATATGCGCGAAACGGATTGAGGGTTCCTGCCGTGGCGATTGCCAAGGTGTCGCACAGGACGGTGTCAACTGCAAGGCGTCAGCTGGGGTCTGGTGCACCTGGACGGCTGTGAAATACAGTGAACCAGCAGCCTTTGAGCATGGCTGGTGCCCAAGACCTCGTCAACGAGACTGGAGCGCTCGAACGAGATCTCACTCTCTGGCGACAGGGATTGTTCTGGTGTGTTGAGCTGCACTGGAGGCGGGTGCTCCCGCGGACGGTCGGGCAGATCACCCAGTGACACGGAACTCATGCGGTCTTGTATGTTGGAGTCCAGCGCATTCTCCTTCCCTTTTCGGCCGGACATGTGCTGGATTGACAACTCAGTTTGGCCATCGAGCGCACTAGCCGTCCTTGGCGAAGCTCCTGTTCCATACTCCAGGAACTGGAATCGGGGTGGATAGCCCTCGCAGTGCAGGCCCTTGAGGGTACATCGCTTGCAGACTGGTCTCGTTCGGTCACATTTACGACATTTCTTTCGACACGTTCCACAGGCGGGATCTATCGAGGTTCAGACATGGGATCTTTTGTGCTTATGGACTCCACTGACCGAGACGAGTAGCAGTCAATCTTTTCGACATGCTGGGACAAAGTCACGGCTTTTCTGACGGCGACAAATGGCAGAAAGGTAGGTGAAGTTTGCGAGCCCTCCACCTTTGGTAGATATGGATAACGCGGGGCTTGACTCGGGCGCAGGGCCCGGGGATGAGCGAGGAGGGTGAAGTAGGACGTGAGTTTTAGCGCGGGTAAGAGATGCGGGGCTTATTTTGGAACAAGCTGCGGAGGGATTACGCCAACGATCGGCGAAACCATAGCGTGTCCTCGGAGAAATTGAGGGGCAATGTCGGCTTCCACCGGTCATCTATAGCTGCATGTCATGAGACCAAACAGATGCTTGGTATTGTACACTTATTGATGATCCAAATTGGAAAGGGCTTTTGCACAGCCACGAACGGATTTTGAGCTACTCAATAGTCTTTTGGTCGCACGCCCTCCCTCAGCTCCGGTCTCAGGGCATATATGGGATCCATCTGTTCGACCCACCCACCCGCAGGCTCACTCATGGAATAGCCCATGAAATCCTGCACAGACCGGTCGTGTTTCCTCGCAACTTCCCGAGACACAGCCAAGAACTGGTTCTCTTCTTGACGAAGGTAGCCTCGAACAGAGAAGGTTGAGAAGACGAGCCGCTTCTCGTCTTTCGTAGTGTTGTTTCCACCGCCATGGAAAGCCGAGGCAAGCATGATGAAAGCATCCCCTTTCTCCATATCCGCGAAGATGCATTGGTCGACCCGCGGAGGTGTCTTGCGATCGTTGCCCCTAGAGGCGTCTCAATTTTCAGATACCCAAGCACGATGGTTCAAGGGCTTACCATAAGTGGCTGCGTGGGATGAATGCCGTCCCTCCGTTCTCTTTGGTGACCCTGGACCCGGCGACAAACATGCCGATGGCAGACTCGCGATTCCTGTCCCGCTCGTCATCCCACGCGTCAATCTCGTCATGGATGTTGTGGCTGATGTAGTCGTCTCTGTGCAATGGTTGGGCGGTTCCGCCAGGCCCGATGCGCATGGCAACGCAGGAGTGCACCTGTGGCTTCGACACAGACTCCTTCCTCTCATCGCCCCACCAGAACCAGCTCCGAGTGGTGAGGAAATGGTCGATGACCTGCTGATACAGCGGATTCATCAACTGCGTCTTCACATATGTCGGACTTCTCATGATGAGCGCAGAGGCCCGCTGAGTCTCCTCTGTGTCTTGTGTGAGGCATGGTCCTCGTGTAGCGTTGCGGCAAGCTTACTTGGGAAGAAACTGCCATCCCACTCAACGTCGTTGTCGAGAGTTTCGCGAACTTCATCGTGCGCTTTGTCAACGTCGTCGGTCGGAATCAGACCTTTGATGAAAACGCCGCCATCGCGTTTCAACAGGTACAGAACATCATCCAGCGGAGTCGTGGCGGGGACTTTTTGGACCTCTGGACCGTACTTTTTGCTGACAGCAGGCATCGTTGAAGTTAATTTCACGCTGTCAGTTCAGAATTTTCGGGGCTAAACACGGTGGAAATATATCTTCGTGGAGCAGCGGGGCGTCATTGTTGACTACGAGCATGGGCTGTTGTAGGCGAGGGTCCCTCTAATCCTAAAGGGGAACAAGAACGAGCAGAGCCGGCTAGAGCGGAAAAGGCACAAGCGCCAGCCAGGGCAGGTGGCAGTGCAGGCGGAGACCCGCAACCCGCGTCGCATTCAGCAAGCCTCGCCGTAATTTCCTGAGCTTTGGCCCCTGGAAAGGCAATGCTCCCAGCGCGGAGGCACCTTTGGAGGCTGAAGCTGCGACTGATACAGAACGGGTCATGCAGTCATAAACTCTATGAGAGGAAACGCTTTTGCCCATGATAGCCGTGGTCCTGTGACTGCGCCTTGCTCACTCCCAGTGTCAAGATTTTCCTAGATCGGTAGTAGTGCGCACTTGCTCCCATCAGTTGCAACAAACCGTAGGGAAAGGGAACCCGAAGAAGAAAGAGAGACTACAAGATGCGTATAAATTTGCACTGCTCCATGTCCGTACCAGAAGATCCAGCATCATTACCACACCTCCGGGGAACTCGAGGCAGACATCGACCCATCTGCACCACCACTACCATCATCTCTCATTCAACCCATCTTAAGCACATCCACTTACATCAACTGCCCCGTGCTAAAAGACCCCCGAAGAAAGCAAAACCAACCTTCCATCCGGGGCCGCTGAACCCGAGAAAGAAAAAAGAGCGAACAAAAAAAAAACCGAGAAAATTAGCTATTGATTGCAACGATGTCGCCGGCCGCCGCCAAAACCCAACAACAAAAACCGCCGCCAACCTTCACCATTACGGCCCCTCCCACCACCGACATCTGGCGCATCCCGCCCTCGACGCGCCTCTTCGACGCCCCCCTCGCCCACACCTCGCGCGGGCCGCTCGCCGGCTTCTCCCGCGCCGGCCTGTCGCTCGCCCTTCCCGTACCGGACGGCCTCATCCTGTACGACCAAGGCGGGGTCGTGCTCGGCATCGCTCGCGCTGGTAAGGGTGGTGGTGGTGGTGGTTGTGATGAGCAGCAGCTTAAGGGCGGCGGCGATGGTGGTGGCGACGGGCCACCGGCGCGGTGGTTGAAGGCCGGGATCGAGATGGTCGAGGGCGAGCCGTGGTTGTCGGTCGTGGGGTGCGATCGGTGGAGCGACGTGAGCATGGTGCCGCTGAGTTGGGGGGGTCGTGGCGTAGAGCAGGAAGAGGAGGAGGAGGAGGGGAAAAAGAGACCGACGGCGCGGGTGGAGGTGGAGAGGGTGGGGGAGTCGTTGCGCGTGTATTGGGTCGTTGCTGCGGCGTCGGCGAAGGGTGGGAAAGGGGAGGGGAAGCGGGTGTTCATCAGAGAGGTGAATTGGTTTTTCGCGCAGGAGGGAGGGGAGGAGGGGTGGGAGGTGGGTGTGGCGGCGTATGCGGCGAGGCCTTTGAAGAATGAGAAGGACGAGGATGAGGTTTTGGAAGTGGAATTTGAGCGGTTTGAGGTGGAGTGGTTGTGAGAGGGAAATGGCGACTTCATTTGACGCGCTTGGAATGGCCTAGATCGTCCACGTATTTGTGCTCGCATTTTTGAGTATATGAAGTGAAAGTAACGTCTGCTTTGTTATCTGGATTGTAAGTGGTGCGTTGGCATTTCTTTTCAAGTTACTGGGCTAAGATGTCGAGAGAAATGCGGTCGCCCTCATCGACACTATCTGTTTTCCGTTAGGGGACGACATTGGCGAAGGTGCTTGGCAGAAAATGCAGAAAGAGAGGTCAGCCAAGCCGGGGATCAGTGATGAAACCGAATGTGCTTCGGTGCCGACTGGGACCAAGGATGCTGCGGGTTTTTGATATACCTTGTGGTGTTTGGTTCGGGGTTTCGGGTATACACGTGTCTGAGGACTTCTCCCTTCTTTACTTTTCTCTTCTGATGTCCACATGACATCTCTCGCGCATGAAAGAGAGACAGAGGCTTGGCGTGGGAGTATTGGCCGTTGGCAGTTTGAAGTCATCGTCGGGCCATGTATGGGTGGGGGCGTGCGAAGTGCCTGTTGTGCAACTTGACATCGCACCTTGATGACTGTCTGAGCCGGACACATGGCTGATGGCGCCACTATCCGTTAAAAATGGATATGGCGTCGTTGGACCGGTCAGTGGAGGTCAAGAGGCGGAAAAGGGTGCTGCTACCAAGGGATGAAGCTGAATGGAATGCAACGTGTCGGGTGACGGGTCCAGACTCCAAATCCCCTGGGCTGCTTCCCGGCGTCCTGGATCCTTTGGCTTTTTCTTTTTCTCCGAAAATCCAATGTGCGGGAGACAACGTGGGAATGCAGGCTGTGCGACGTGCAAGCTGCAGCTATCAGGCGATTGATCGCGTGGTGACAGGGATCCGGTGTCACCTTGGGAGAGAAACCACCGAGCCCAGAAGGGACAGGCCGTCGCGTGGAGCCGCTCATTCACGGTTCGTGACACGGGCAGCGCGTGGCATGCGGTTGAACCCACGCGATTCGGGAATTCCGAGCTGTTTGAGACAGGAAAACTCCGAGTTCCTGAACACAAAGCCGGCGTCCTTGCTCCCCGTCGTCCGTTTTCCCCGTCCCCCCCAACCAACGCTGTAAGCACCGAGCTCCGAACCAGCCAATCAGCCGTCGTGCGCATCCCGCGACCTCCATTGCTTGTTCAGACGACCTGCCAACCTTCTACCGCTCCTGGAAACGCCCAAGACCCTGGCTAATTTATATCTCAACCTCTCCCGCCCGTCCAGCCCAATGAAGACCTTCCGCCACAAGATCCGGCACATGTTCTCGCCCGCGAAGATGGCGACCCCCGACATGCGCTGCGCCTACAAGGTCGTCGACGACTGCGTCATCTACGCCGACGTCTATGTCCCGCAACCGACGGAAAAGAGCAAATGTCCCGTCGGTACGTTCAGGGATTCTCCACATTCACCCTTTCCCAATTCGGAACTAACCTACCTCCCCCGCAGTCCTCGCCATCCACGGCGGCGCCTTCATCCTCGGCCACTCGGGTATGGTCAACAAGGACCAGATCCAGGACTGCCTCGAGCGCGGCTGGATCGTCGTGTCGCTCGAGCACCGCCTCTGTCCGCAAGTCGACATCCTTGAAGGCCCCATCACCGACTGCCGTGACGCCCTTGCCTGGGTTTACAACGGCGGCCTCGATTCCGAGCTCGCCCGGAACCCTTCGACGGCCGCTTTCGCCGTTGACAAAGACCGCGTCGTCGCCTTCGGCACCTCCTCTGGCGGTGCCATAGCCCTTGCCCTGGTGAGACATCCTCCATTCCCCTCTCTACTTCCTTCTCTGCTGCTATCTGTCTCCCAACACCCCTTCCCTCCTTTCCCTATTTCGCAATTCCTACCTCAGAATTCACAGCAACCAACCCCAACCCACCCCTTACCTAACACGGCTTCTCTCCCCCATAGGGCTACTCCGTCCCCCGCCCGCCCCTCGCCATCCTCGACTTCTACGGCGCGACCCACTTCTCGCACCCCTTCTGGTCGACGCCGCTGCGCTCGGCCAAGCTGCCGCCCAACACGGACCCGGACTACATCAACCAAGTCTACGACGAGTCGCCCGTGCCCATCCGCGGCGGCGTCTCGCTCGAAGGCCAGCAAGCACCCCCTTCCTCCTCCTCTTCCTCCGCCCCGGCATCCGCGCCGCCATCCTCCGCCACATCCGTCGCCTCCGCAGCCTCGTCGACCGCCTCCTCATCGGCCGCCTCGTCCCCCCCTTCCACCTCCACCTCCTCCTCCACCATCGCCAACAGCAGCAGCACCACCGCCGGTAGCGCCTCGACAACAACAACAACACCAACCTCGACGACCGCCAACGGCGGCAAACAAGCCCAAGCCCAAGCCCAAACCCAAACCCAAACCCAAACCCTCCCCCCGCGCCCCTCCTTCGCCCTCACCCACATCGCCCGCGGCACCCTCCTGCGCGTCTGCCGCCCCTTCGGCCCGCTCGCCGCCATCGACGCCGCGTGCAACGTCTCCCCCTCCTTCCCGCCCACGTGCATCGTGCACGGCGCCGCCGACGAGACGGTCCCCGTGCACCTCTCGCGCGAGCTGTACCGCCGGCTCGAGGCGTGCGGGGTGGAGCGGGAGTGGATCGAGATCCCCGGCGAGGGCCACACGTTCGCGGGCAGGATGGAGCGGGGCGGGGAGACGTGGGCGAGGCAGCGGAGGGGGTTCGATTGGTTGGAGGGGGTTGTTTCGAGATGATTGGTGTTTGGCTGGTTGGTTGGTTCGTCATGATGATGATGATGATGATGATGATGATGATGATGAAGTGGCAGATCCTTTACCTTTTTTTTTTTTGCTTTTGCTTTTCCCCCCCCTTTTTTTTACTTTCGCGGGACCAGGCAGTAGGGGAAGCGAGGAAAATAGCAGGTGGTGGTGGCAGGCGGTCATGTGACGCACCGATTCGAAAAAGAAAAGGAAAAGATGACTGATGAATGAATGGGGACGAGTGCTGCCCCTTCTTCTAGCATCATCTCCTTATTGGTTTTCTTTTCATCTTTTTTTTTCGTCCTCTTACAAAAGATCAAATTCAAAAGCATATTAACTCAGTCCATGGAACCCGCCTCCATGGCTCTCCCACACGTCCCTGAAATCAAAGCTCCAGTCCCACAGGCATCCGTCGAGCGACTCCAAGCCCATCTGCGGAACCTCGAAACCCTCGCCAATCACGCCCGGCCCCGCCGCCGCCTGCCCCTGCGCGGGCGCGGGCTGCTTCGATGATCCGGCAAGGTGCGGGCCGCCTCCGTCCCTCGTCGCCGGGGGCGAGCGGCCGGAGCGCTGGCGCAGGGTGGAGAGCATCTGGCGCAGGACCTTGGCCGTCTTGCACGCGACGACGGACTCGCGCATGAGGTCGAGCATGCTGAGCGTCTGCTCGATGAGGCGGATGTAGTCGTATTGCGGGTTGGGCTGCTGGATGCTCTGGACTGCGCGGTAGAGGATGATGGAGGCGGCGAAGGTGAGATAGGTGATGTTGTACCACCTTTCGGGGGCGTCAGTAAGCGATATCGTAAGAGGATTCGAAAAGACTTTTTGCACTCACCAGGTATGAAAGAAAATGTGGACTCTATAGGTCTCGTAGCAGAGATCAATAGTCCTCGCAGCCGAGTCCGTACACTTGTTGACGGCATCTTCCAGACTGGGTTCTCGCTCGTCGTACTTCGACGCATGCACGATGAAGGGTCTCAAGAGAAGCATTTTGACGTTGTAATATCCTGCAGCAATGTTAGATCTCGCGTGAAAGTCTCGGACCTCGACTACTCACTGATCTGCAGGACAAGTCTTTGGTAGTATGCCCAGGGCGGATCCCCCAGCCGACTATGCCTGCCGACATCGCTCGTGAACTGCGGTCTTATCGCCTCTGGAAGCCGGGCCACCCACGCATCCATCTCCATCTCGATATTCATCGCTCCCTGGAGCTTCTGCGCCAAAGACAAGCGATGAAGGTAGACCTTGACCGAGATGGCGCGCATGATCCGCGCCAGGCCAATCATCCCCGGAATAATGTCGACATCGGTCCCATCCAACGGGGGAAGAGGGCGGTTATGGTAGTCATCCATGCCCAGGCTGTCAGGCCGACCAAGAGCGAAGCTGAGTTCAATCTCCAAGGTATAAAAACCCCACCACGTCTTCGAAGCTTCCAACGCTTGCGGCTGTCTCGCTGAGTTGCCGCTGTCAATCGAGGCATTTCGATTTGCGCCTATTGACAGAAGCGTGCGGGAAGCCATGCCGAGGAGCGTGTATGCGAGATTGGGGTTCAGCTCATTTTGGCAGACCTTGGCCATGAAGATGTACGCTTGAGCGGCCTCGAGATCATTTGCAGATCCCGGAAACCCCAAGGCCAGCTGCGCTTTCTCAAAGAGCATGCGACTCCACTCGAACCTCCCCATCCCGTTGAGCTTCTCCTCCGTCCATGTGCGGATGAGGGCACCGAGCGAAACCAAGCTGAAATACAAGGCGATAAAGCTGCGGGACTGGTTCTGAAAGCGGCCTTGCCAAAGATCATCGCACCTGGAATAAAAGTTCTCCTTGTCCAAAAAGGGGTGGATATAGTGGAGATTGTTAAAATAAGTCTCCAAGAAGACATAGGATTGCGGGAAGAAGAATTGATTCTCCAGCACGTCATTCCACCCGCTGGCGTCGCCGGTGCGCTGGGTACCAAAGGCATGGTTGTAAAAGGTGCTGACCAGCGACGGCTTCTGCGACGTCGTGTGCTGGTCGCCCTGCGAGTCGCCCTCGCTGTAGCCGTACTCTTGCCGCACGCGGTCCAGGAAGGCGACGGACGACGTGTGGCCATGGAATTCGATGTCCCTGGTGTGCGGGTTGACCTCGACGATTTCGGTGCCCTCTTCGGGGCTACCCACTTCTTCGTTCACCCGCCCCAGCCCCGCGGAGCGCGCGGCCTGCTCCGACAGCGGCGACGTCGCAGTGGCTTCCGCCTGCGAGGTCACAGACGGTGGCACTGCGTTTGAGCTTGTGGCAGGTGTAGACGCGTGTTCCGGGCCAGCAGCAGCACCGGCAGCGCTCTGGTTGGCTGCGCACGACGCGAGGGCGTTGTACGAAACGCGAAGCTTCGCATTCTCGGCCTCTGCGAGCTCCAGGCGCTTTTCCAGGTCGCGCATAAGGCTAATGCATGGTCAGCTCGGGGCCATCTCCGGGGGACGAGGCGGCGGCAAACCACCTTTGCGAACCTGCATCCCGCTCATTCATCACCGGGGCCACGCGATACACGCAGTGCAGGCCGCGCCCTTTGAAAGGGGCCGGAGACAGTCAGCGTGATTGACGCACGGAGCTGGAACGTCGGTTTGGAGGCGTACTGCGACAGTGCGAGCATGGACAGACGCCATCACACTTG
Source organism: Diplodia mutila (assembly GCA_022560015.1). Classification (NCBI taxonomy): domain Eukaryota; kingdom Fungi; phylum Ascomycota; class Dothideomycetes; order Botryosphaeriales; family Botryosphaeriaceae; genus Diplodia; species Diplodia mutila. Next base: position 36,851 of record JAFISB010000242.1, read on the forward strand.
TACTTTTTGGAGCGGCAGAGGTTGCAGGCTTGGATGGCCCGGGGCCGGCGCGGCGGCCTCGGGCTGCTGCTGCTGGCGATCGTGGTGTCTTGCGGCGAGGGCAGCATGTCATCGACGGCCTCGACGGCAACGGTAACGGGCAATTGAAAGGGACGAGCGGATGGGGGGGAAAAAAGAGTGCGATGCTGGGTGAAGCTGGTCGCACTGGAGGTCGCTGGGGTGCGTTCTCGGCCCAGGCCGGCAGCCAGCCAGACAGGCAGACAAGCAGGGGCCCGCACGCGAGCGGCCGAAGCTCCAGCACAGCCAGCCCCAGCCCCAGCGACACGCATATGGCTCCTCCCCCGCACGAGCAGGGATCCACCCCTTTGTGGGGTTGCGGGGGCCGCCGCTCATCTCGATGCTATCGCTGCAACCTCCGCTCGGGAATCCCGCCCATGGGGATCTGCTATTGACATCGCAAAGCACAGAATGTCAACCCTGCCCTCGGCCGAGGGGTGACATTCCGCTGGTTGTGCTCTCGCTCTCGGCATTAGCCCTCGGCAAATCCGGTGGCAATGCGAACCTTCGAGCACTCCTGTCGTTTTTGTGGCCGCTGGTTGGTGGCTTTGTTCTGTCACTTCCTGCTACGCTTACATCCGTCGGGCCCCCAGCCAGCTGTCGGCTTTGCCGAACCCCGTTCGCTGATCACAACCGCCGGTCCATGGCAATACAAGAAGAAGGAGGAACGGTCGCCTTTTGCTGGCTTTGTTTGTGTATCTCAGGCTAAACACACAGCATTATGGGGCAACACATCTCTCTACCGTCTTTCCCAAACCCCTTTCAGTCAGTGCCGATGACAGACTACGCGAACAGGCTGGACATCATCATTGTGGGTGCGGGGTTGGGTGGCTTAGCCGCCTCTATCGAGTGCGCGCGCTCAGGCCACAATGTCACTGTGCTGGAGAGTGCTTCCGAGCTAGCTGAGGTTTGCAGAAATTCCTCCACACCCCCAGGCGAAAGCGCTTCTGACGCAGACATATAGGTTGGAGCGGGACTGCAGATAACACCAAACTCTTCCAAGTTGCTGAAGCGATGGGGCGTCTATGAGAAGCTCCAAAGCCAAGCGTGCGAGCCCAAGGCTTTGGTTGTCCATAGGTATACTGGGAAAGTCCTGGCCAAGGAAGACGACTTCAACAAGCACATGAACGAGAAGTACGGCTCCCCATTCTCCGACGTGCACCGCGTCGACTTGCAGCAGGGCCTCGTCGCGAGAGCAAGAGAGCTGGGCGTCGCCATAAGACTAAGTCAGCGTGTGGATTCCATGGACCTCGACGCGGTGCGGCCTCGAATCAAGACCACCAACGGTGACGAGTACCACTGCGATCTCATAGTTGGAGCCGACGGCTTGTGGTCCAAGTGTCGAGAGTGTTTGCTTGGCGAAAAAGCACAACCACTACCGACCGGCGATCTTGCCTACCGCATCGTGCTCAAATTGGATCAGATTAAAGATCCTCAGTTGAGAGAGATGGTCTCTAACCCCCAGGTGCATTTCTGGGTGGGACCGGGCGCGCATGTTGTTGCATACTCGCTGAAAGGCGGGACTATGTACAACGTTGTGTTGCTAGTTCCAGACGACCTGCCAGAGTCAGTAGCCAGACAAGCTGGGTCAGTGGAAGAAATGAAAAACCTATTCCAAGGCTGGGATCCCATCTTGACGAGATTTTTGGACTGCGTGGACACGGTAGACAAGTGGAAGCTGATGCACCGTAAGTGGCCGCAGTGACTGGGATGAAGCAAAGCTGATGAATTCTTGCAGGTGAGCAGATGGATTCGTGGATAAGTGAACGAGGTAACCTGGTGATGGTGTAAGTGCAGCACTTTTACACTTGGTCATTATCTGAGCTAAACCATTGCAGCGGTGACTCCTGTCACCCAATGCTCCCTTACCTCGCGCAAGGAGCGAATTCGGCGTTGGAGGATGGTGCAGTGCTGGGGCGAGTACTTGCTGGGGTGCATGGAGGAGGATCATCACTGCCACGAGCACTCAAAATATTCCAGCGATTGCGGAAGACACGCGGAGAAGCCATCGTCCGGGAGACTTTCAAGCAGGTATGGATAACAGGTTGAGGGCCGGCTGCAAGGAGAATGCTGACCCAACGAAGCGAGAATCGTTCCACATGCCGGACGGCCCAGAGCAGGTAGCACGCGATGAACTCTTCATGTCCAAGTTGGGCAAGGAAATCGACTGCGCTTTCCCGAGCAGATGGTAAGTTGAGGAATGTGAGCAGACTGCGGCCATTGCTGATGCTGGGAGCAGGACGTGCCCCGAGGTGCAGCCATGGCTGTACGGATATGATGCTTGGAAGGAAGTGGATAGCGCGTTGCGGGAGGCTGGCGGTGTGGAGAACGCGACGAAGCTGTAGCGATATATAGTGATTCGTGGCGGTTGCTCTTCTTCGAAATAGCGTAATTAGTGAAACAGATACCCCTGACTAAATGGCATTTGTGTCACTACTGAAGCAGAGATGGATGTAGAAGTAGAGCAGTCGAGACAGCAAGGCAGACTGTTGTTGAGAGCCAGGGTTGCAAGGACCCGTGGGACCGCCAAAGCGCGCGCCAAGGCCGGGCCCCAGCCACTTCATCGTCATCTCGTCACAAGGCCAACCGTCTGAGCTCGCCGCCCTCTCCACATATCGCCTCCGTTATCGTCGCCGACCACAGCAGAGCTCTCCCCACAAACAACCACCATCGCCATACCCTCCCGACAGTCGCATTTTCCCGCACCAACGTCGCCATGAAGCTCTCGACGCTGCTGCTCGCTGTCGCCAGCCCGCTGGTCGTGTCGGCCTCGTCCAACCTGCTTGGCGGCTTCCTGGGCCAGCAGGAGGCCATCAACCAGGACCTCTCGGTCCCCGGCGACAACCCGCTCTTCTTCTGCGAGGACCCCGCCGGCAACATCCTCACCATCGATTCCGCCGACCTGGACCCCAACCCGCCTGAGGCGTGAGTAACCCAAGCTCCTAGCTCTCCATCACCGCCGCTCCCACCTCCACGCGCAATCGCCATCAAAGCAGCGCAAGTAGGACTAACGCGCGTCGCAATGCAGTGGCAAGACCCTCAACATCAAGGCGAGCGGTAAGCTCTCTCAGAAGGTCGAAGAAGGTGCCAAGGTCCGTCTGCAGGTCAAGTACGGCTTGATCACCCTCATCAAGCAGGAGGCCTCGCTGTGCGACTACGTCAAGGAGGTCGGCCTCGAGTGCCCGCTCGAGGAGGGCGATCTTGAGCTGACCAAGGACGTCGATCTGCCCAAGGAGATCCCTCCGGTAAGCTTTACCCTGCTCATCACCAAACTTGTTGAATCGTTGATGCTGATGGCGTGATTCTGCAGGGCAAGTACACCGTGCTCGCCGACGTCTTCACCAAGGACAACGATAAAATCACTTGCCTCACCGCTACCGTCCAGTTCCACAGATAGGGTGCTTTTGCCTCTTCTAGACTTTGACATGAGCAGATGGCAAGATGCTATCAAAAGAGGAAACAGTGACGTAAGGCAGGGCTGTGCGATTTCAGGTGGAATTTGTACAGTACACAGGACTTTATGGCTCTTGGGTGCCGCTGGTGGAGGGCTTTCTTATCAATTTGTGCATTCGTTGGGCCGAATGCCATACGCGCATGGTCCTTGGTTGAAGATACCTCGGTCGACGAGACGTTTAGACCGTTTCAGCTAGGTTAATGACATATTATGATTTGGGCAAGGAACCCGCGCATTCCTTCGCCTTGCCGATCCTCTGAAGCTAAGGATGAATCGCGACAGCTCGCTGTTGTCGATGGGAGCCGTGGCCGTGAAAGCGACGGCACTTGAACCATCAACATTGCAGAGAGTACACCGAGCCCAGCTTTTATTTGGGTATAAATTGATGTATAGCTGTACAAGCAGAACGCCTCCGATAGAATGCTCGTTGTATGCACAGGTTCGGTCTCTCGCCGTTTACTCTCCGAACAGCCTCCGCACACGCTTCAGCACGCTGTCCTTGTCCGGATCGTAAGGGTGGTCTTTGGAAGGAATCTCGAGCAGGGACGGGAAAGCGGCGGTGTAAGCGTCGACGCGGTGGCGTATACGCTCGGCAATCTGGAATTCGTTGTTATTTTACGACCAAACTCGGGTTGAGGCGCGGGTGTCGTACATGTTGGTTGATGAGTAGGATAGCGATGTCCTTCCGCTCCTCAGTAAACTTGTCAAAGGCAGCCTCGATGGCAGACGTCTCCGTCTTGTTGTCGACGACAAGGAAGTTCTTCTGGTTGTCCGGCGGCTGGGTGACGTGCTACGCGTAAGGTACATCAGCTGGGAACCGTCCAGGAATTGTTGCGGCGGCATGCGGTAGGTATGATAGGGCTGCAGGAGAACTTACTCCGACGCCAGCGAGGAGGAGACCGGTCACCGAGTCCTAGAGGAGGTAGCGGTTAGCAGAGCTGCAGCGCACCTGGGCAAGAGAGCGCGTACCTCATCTCCGATGACAGCGAGGAACTGACGGTCCTTGTAGGCAGAAGCTGGGGCAGCCATGGTGGGGAGTCGGCGGCCTGCGTGCACTGTCGTGGACGGCAATGCAGGCTGTGGTTGAAGGAAGCTGGAGCTAGGTCGTCGGGCTGTGACGCCGCGGGGACCGCGAGGACGATCATGCGCAGGGATTCTCGGCGACCGGCGCTCCTTCCTCCGGCCTCTGTTTACCTTGACAATTGGCCGTGCTCTTTCCGCTCGAAGGACCAGGCCACCGACAAGCACAATGGCCCCGGCCTGCAGCTCGACATAGCATGGTCACCATTCTGCGCCACTTCCGAACGATATTCGAACTCCCTGTGCAGCTTCGCAACCCGACGTACACTCACTGCGCCCTCTCCACACGCCAATAATGCCCCCGCTTATCCGCCGCCGCCCGCTCTCGGAGCGCATCAAAGCCTACCTGGACCCGTACGACTGGCTATTGTGGCTGTCGGAGGAACTCAACAGCAATGATCTGGATGAGGCACTCAAGGACTGGGCATGGCCCATAGGCATTGCGGTCAATTTAGTCTTCATGGTCACAAGAGCAAACAGTGGCGCAGTGGCCTCGCGAGACAGTGAGGACGTATTCGGAGACTATACTGCTAGCGATGGGACTGGTTGGTTTCGCTGGCTGGTAGGTCGCATTGTTCCTATGCTGGTACAAACTCCTCACTAACAAGCGAGTAGTGCTCCTTTATCGTACATCTACTATCGCTCCTCTCGCTCGTGAACGCCTTCTTCACGTTCCATCGCAAGCGCCACTACCGGCTCTTTGAGAATCCCGTTGAAACAACTCCGACCACACCTTCAGCGCGCCGTGTCCGCGTCGACTCGTCGCCTCTCGCCTCGTCGCCCCTACGTTTCCTCTCAAACATTGTCGCATCATCAAGCGCACAGGCGCGCGCACACCCGGATGCAAACCGCGATGTGTGGGAAATATCCGTGTGGGACCCCACGCCGACGTGTCTGCGGCTCTTCTGCTTGTTCAGCCCTGGCCATGTGCTGGTGTACTGGCTCTTTCTCCCACTGGGCCCGCTAGACCCACGGCCCAGTGTGACAGTAGCCATCACCATGGTTCTCGGCGTTCTGATGACAACACAACTCCATCTTCTCCAATCGTCATTCTCGCAACAGACCAAGGATGCTGCACTAATCCACCGTGAGGTTCTTCACGAGTACGACACCAAATTCGTGCACCCCAACTTGAATAGGCCGGTTCGCAACGTGGGTACGCAGACGCCGAACCACGACTCTAAAGCCAGAGCCGCTCGGGAAGTTGATACCTACACACCGACTACTGTGATTAACAGAGGATTCCGCACCAACCCCAACCCTGCATACTCCGGGCAGTATGACCCGGACAACGTTCTGCAGTCCGAACAGCGTGCCCCGCGATCTACCATGCCGAACCCATTTGTTACTCCACGCCTGGCGAATGCACAGGCACCAACTGGATCGGCCGGAGGATCCCCAGCAGGACGCAGAACAACCAATATGAGACAACCGGTTTTCCGCTCCACAGCGGATGCCAGCACCGGCGACGGCGGTAGCCTGGGCGTGTACTCTCATGCCGCATCACCCCTGCGCAAGCCGCAGTCCGTAAATTTCATGAGACCGGACGAGTCGGATCGGCGGATTGCCTCTCCAGAGAGAAGGAGAGGTAGTCCGCTAAAGCGCATGAGCACACCTGGAGATATAGGCAAGGTGCCAGAGCTGGAGAGACCGGGTTCGGAAAGGCAGCGAAGGCCGTACTACCCGGGGCACGATTCGCGGCGGGAGACAGGACGGTACTAGGAAGTGCACCCTTTTTTATTTTCTCTCTCGTTGTGGTTATCGGGAATACCACAAATGCCGGGCATGGTCCGGTCAACCACTCATCCGCATTGGCAAACAGCGTTACCGGCGTTCATTGGAGTTGGAGTTGGTGTGGAGGCAGATCTACGCATGGTATGCGTGCGTACTTGAGATAATTTGCTTCTACGGAAATCGATTCGAGGGTGACCTGCGGGTCGCGAAAATGCGAATAAGAATCTTTCAACGAAAAAAAAAAAACATCAGTCATCAACGTCGTGACGCGTCCCTTCCCAATCAATCATTCCCTCTCTTCACACGCACACACTCTTTCTCCAGCGCGCACTCATTCCCTCCAGCCCGCAATCTTATCCTTCAGGCCCTGCCGAAACCCTGCCTTCTCCTTCTCACCGTAATCAATCTCTGCTACTGTTTGCCCGTCCTTTCCGTTCTTCTTCATCTCCTTCTCCTCCTTCTCCCGCTCCCTCCTCTCCTTCGCCTCCGCCACCTCCCGGTCGAACTGCTCCAGCCTGGCCTTGCGGGCCGCAACGGCTTTGTCCGATACCCCGCCGTCAGAGGGGTTGCCCGGCCGCGGCTCGCCGCCGGGCATGTAGGGCGAGGTGCGGTTTTGCTGCGTTGTGGAGATGTAGCCCGCGTTCATGGAGGAGATGCCGGCGGAGAGGGAGGGCATGTTTGCTGCAGGGTGGGGCTGCTGCGTCTGGTTGTTGTTGTTGTTGTTGTTGTTGTTGTTGGAGTGGGATAGAGGAGTCGCAAGGGCGGCGGCTTGTTGGATGTTGCTGTCGCTGATCGAGAGTATTTCAAACAGCAGCTTGGATGTTTTGGATATGAGGGTACGTGGTCGAGTGCTTGGTTTGTTGGTTTTAGGTTAAATTGACGGTTCAGCCGCAGTGTTTGTTGGTGTGACGGAGAAGACAGCAACTCGGTCGTCGCGGGAGGTATTTCAAATGTATTTATAATTTGAAAGACAGGTTGCCTATATGTTGCTCTATAAGGCGCCACGTACTGCGCCTCTGTGTACCATGTACATCTTTTCCGCAAACAAGGTGAAGCTGAGATGGAAACTCATGTGACTAGCTGTTTTGACGTCATGGTAGTGGCTGTGTGAATCCTTTTCGGCACAATCGTTCCGCCCTATGGCGGACAGCGAACGAAACCACGGATGATGATATGAATCGTTTCTCCTGCTCGTGCTGTAACGGCGGTCGGAGGTGTCGGACCAGGTAGTTCCGGAGGGAACTCCCGGAACTACGGTATTTAAGCAGGTACCATAGGATTTTATAGAAGAATAAGCAATCCGACATTCTTTAATAACGAGTTTCTAGTACTAAGTCGACTATCCGATATAGTTACGGTGTGCTAAAAGTATAAAAGATCTAAGTTTCTAGTGTTTCTAATCTAAAATACTATAGTAGTATTACTACTTTCTTATAATTAGTCTCCGCTTTTAGAACTATAATATTATTCTTATAGTTTTAACGTATTATCTTCTTCTCTTTTTTCTACTACTACTTAGGCTTATTTCTATTATTTCGCGAATTTTCGCTAACTTCTTATTTTCTATAAGCGCCGACTACGAAGAAGTAAAGAGCTAGTTAAAATTTATACTTAAAAGACTCTTTACGAAAACTATTACGTCTTTAGTTTTATAAGTCTTAAAAGTAGAGTATTAAAAAAAGTATTCTTCTTCTATAAATCTATTAAAGTTTCTAAGAAGAGACTACTTTTACTAAAACTTTAGCGCTTTTCGATACCGCCTCGCTAAAAGTACTAGATATCTACTAGAAAAAGAGAGTAAGTCGAAAAAGAACTAATAAGACTATAAATAAATAGCGTTATTACTTTTTAACTAAATACTAAATTTTCGAAGAGTAGGTCTATCGAAATAAAAGAAATAAAAGAAAGAAAGATTTAAGTTTTAAAAGAAAATTATAAACTTTTAAAGACTAAAACTATTATTACTATAGAAAGTACTTAAGAAGCTCGTTCTTAACGTACTTCTTACTACTATTAACTTTTTATAGTACTTCGTAAGAGTCTCTTTTTAAGTAAATAATATAATTAATAAGTATATCTTCTCTTTTAAATAGAAAGCTTTTATTCTAATAGACCTAGCTTTAGTTACTTCTACTTTAGTTTAGTTCTATATATCTCTTCTAATTTCTAGAACTTCTAGTACTTCGTACTTTAGAGAAAGAGATATTACTAACTTTCTAAACTATTATTACTATATATATACTACGTATAGCCGAAATACGTAGAAGAAAATAGTAAAAAACCTTCTCTACTACTATAAGAATCTAATTACTATCGGAATCTATACTATAAAGAAGTCGAAAATTAGAGACTAAGAAGAACTAAGAAAACGTCTTTTAAAGAAATATCGAAAATATAACTCGAACGCGAAGATATAAATCGTTTTCTTTCTAGAATAGTTTATTTAAAAGATACGTAAGAACTTAAAAGATATTACTATCTACTACCGTTAGTTTTATTCTCTATTAGCCCCTCTCTCTATTAATAGAAGTTATTCTATACGTTATACCTCTAAATTCGACCCTCGAAAATCGCGCTAAGACTAGTATCGTTTAAAAGCCCTCGATTCTCTTAGCTAGAATCTCGATTCTTAGCTTCGTAGCCGTACGCGCT
>JAFISB010000243.1:0-45659 GCA_022560015.1 Diplodia mutila
CGGGGGCCGCCCCCGGCCCCCCCACGCCCCCCCCCCCCGCAACAGAACCGGCCGCCCCCACCGCAACTTTTCCCCCCCCCCCCCCCCCCCCCCCCATCTCAAAATCAGCGGAAGGTCCCTATGCCACGCCAGCGGAAACCAAAAAAAAACCCCCCAAAGAAAAAGGGGGGTGGGGTGTGATGGATCACTTACACCATATGGTTGCAACCCACGTTCAACTCGACTTACGTGACGGGCACGGCGCAGGCGATCACTTCTCAATTATGCCAGCACGAATGTCCCAGGGGCTGGTGAGCTCTCACTCATGTTTCTGAAGCGCCTCAATTTGCTTTTACATACATCTCTGGTGGAGAAAAAGAGTGAAAGAACCAAGCCAGAATTTGATCAAACAAGAATGAAGAGATCCGCCTCGTCCTCCGCCCAAGTTACTGCCTCTCCACGCATGGCTCCATATACGTAACAATCGCCGACTACCCGGAATCTTGCTGGATCTTCCGTCTTTCTCAGAACATGTGGAACGCAACAGCCGTGAAGAATAACGATGACATCACCGGGCTCTGTGAGCGGAGGTGATAGACAGAACTTGCCCGTCGTTGTTTTTACGAAATTCCAGGTGCTGAATTCACGGGGGACGACCCTAAGGAAATTTTCCATATTCTGCTCCTTTGAATGAGACCAAGAAATATATGTCGAGTCTTGTTCATCCATAAGTCTATCTTGGCCTTCCGATGCTTCAAAACAGCCCTGTAGATCCTCAAGGCTGAAGTATCTAGCCCGTTGGCCGCAAACGTAAGCGTCGTATATCACCTCTAAGAAGGCTGACTTCGACAAAAAGCCCGTAACTGTACTTTGAAGCTTATCGTACAGGTCTAGTAGGCTGTTTGGGGTAATACGGCTCATTGTGATTACAAAATTGATGATTTCGACGCGTTTCCCAAGTGCGTAGACTTCCGATTCAGGGATATGGTTGCTCTTCTGGTGAGATTTTGTCTTCGATGCGTTCCATCCGACAAGCTCCATAGGATGTTGGAACCATAGCAGCGAAGGGTGTACCGTACTTCCACTGAAGTCAGGAACCCAAGACGGAAGCCCATGTAAAGATTTTGATGTTGGGGTTCTGAGCCCACGGCCGGCTCCAATAATGTCCAAAAGCCCAGTCTCTTCGATCAAGTAGTGCGTGAACCCAATGTATGCCTCGCATACGTTTTGTTGGTAGTTGACCTCAAAGCCAGGCGGCAACCAAATGCCCATATACGCAAAGATGCAATCTTTCTCGTCCTTTGTCAAAAATGATTTGGTGTTGGCCAAAAGCTGTGGGCAAAACCATGAAGCTCTAGTAATTTTACTTTTGGTCCCGCGAAGAAGATCCTTTACGAAAGATTTGGTGCCTTTTAAACGGCTGTATCGCATTAAGTTGTTAATGTCTCGGACGTCCGACCAGGGAATATTTTTGACAGAGGCATCTATGGTTTGCCAACTGAGATTGTATCGGCCAATGACAAAAATGGGACGATAGGATAGCGTAAGCTCTTGCACAACCCAACCTCGTGTGAACCATGATCGCGATATCAGTTTTTCAATCATTGACGCAGCGGCAGCACGATTCCTCATCCCGAACTTGGCCATAACATCACGACCTTGAGGATGCTCCAAGGCATCACCAAGTCTGTGAAGCGTAGTCTCTGTCTGCGAGGAATCCCATGCTTCGAGGTACTCCAGTAGTTCGACCGTGGCGCGTGTCTCCCGGTCCTCGGGCCCGAGCCAAATCAGGGTCCGAGTGGCAGAACGGTAAACCTGGCTCATGAGCCCGACTTGGTGGCCTTTTTCGGCGTCATTGTACTGGTCGATGCAAATCTGGTCGATCCAGAGAAAGCCAGTTTGGGACTCGTCGACGAGGAATGGTAGCGCCTCGAAAACGCTCTTCGTGATGGACATCGCGTCTCCGTTGGCCATCGGCAGCTTTTCCCACCGCGCGTCAGAGCCCCAAGCATATGAGACTGCTTCGAACTCGGGTAAATCGTCCAGGGGAGCGTGGACGAGGCTGAACAGTGGACCCCGTCTCTTCCAGCCTTTCCAGCGGGGGCCGGCGCCGTGGTGGATCTTGAGCAGTCTGATGTGTTGCTCGCTGTCGTCCAGGGGTTGGTATTGGTAGTAGAAATTGGCGGCCATGGTCGCGTGTTGTTCGCGGATGTTTGCGAGGATCAAAAGGGGATGGAGAAAGAATGAGAAGCGGCTTGGGGATTGAGACCACGCGAGCTGGGAAAGGCGGGGCTTATCAGGCTGAAAGCGTGCAGCGCAGCCTAGCTTACGCGCATGGGGCAGCGGCTTGTGACTGCATACATGTTCAGACCAATTGTAGACGGTCAACGACATGATTGGATGGCAGACATGCGCGTCAGGCTCGAATGAGGAACAGGACGATTCGAGGGAAGCGTGAGCAGACGGCGACACATTGGCTGAGAACTTACGTTAGCATAGATGTTTGCCTACCCCAGCAACCATCGCACTTTCACACATCCAAGCATAGACTGATTTGTTCAAAATGTCTTTTTGCATTCACCCGCATCTTTTGGCAGGCAGCATAAATAAAATATACATCAAACACTGTGCAGAGAAGATAAAAAGAGAAAAAGCCATATTTACAGGAGCGTGTGAAAGCCACAAAGACCCCGCCCTTCTTTTCACCACCCAACCTTTTCAATCATCCACTGAACACTCCCCGGCAATCGCTTAGAAGCGGATGAACTTGGCGGTCGAGTTGCTCGAGCCGCCGGAGATCTTGCCGATACCGGCGTTGGCGACGACGTCGGTCGCGGCCTCGTCGGCGCTGACGGCCTCCCAGATGGAGGTGGCGCCGTTGAAGCCCTCGAGGACGGACGACTCGGAGTAGTCGGCGAAGTCGCCCGAGCTGGTGAGCTTGTTGGCGACGCAGGCGCGGCCGAGGGCGCTGGAGCAGGAAGACTCGGAGCCCGAGGGCGTGTTGAAGATGGAGCCGCCCTCGTTGGCCGACTTGGCGGTGATGGGCTGGTTGCACTCGTTGAAGACGTTGCCCTCGAGCAGGACCTCGGAGCCGGAGCCGATGTCGAAGTTGTGGCCCTTGTTGGTCTGGAAGACGTTGTTGACGGCGTGGAAGGTGATGCCGGCACCGTCGGCGCCGCCGATCTTGGGCGAGCGGCCCGAGGTGTCGTGCATGTAGTTGTTGGCGAAGGTGATCTGGTCGTCGGCGCCGTAGACGAGGACGGTCCAGTAGTGCTCGCCGTTGCAGGAGGCGGACCAGTCGGTCTGGCCGTCGAACTCGTTGTTGGAAATGGTCACCTTACCGGCCTTGTCGTAGCCGGTGACGATCATCTGGCGACCGACGAGGGAGAACTTGTTGTGGTCGACTGCGAGGCTGTTAGCATATTGATCCATGTTGTTGTAGCATGACGCGCGGCTTAGGGAAACACGCTAGCCCGTGAGGCCTATCCAACACGCGAGGTGGAAGAAGACTCAGCCGCGCTGGCAGGATGACTGTTAGGATGAAACGCTCGTGCTACCATTGGGAGGCCTCGAGGTTCGTCCCAAATTGCCAAATGGGGAATAGCGTGTTTTCTGACTCGGGGTTTGATGCTAAATGGGACGGCAAGAAAGGTGGATACTCACTCCAGACCTTGTCGGAGCCAGCGAGAGTGATGGCATCACCACCCCAGATGTACTGGGGGTTCAGGTCGGTGATGTGGATGTTCTGGATGATGACGTTCTCAACACCACCAGTGAGGCGGAGACCCTTGCCCTTGAGGACACCCTTGTCGCCAACGCCGATGAGAGACTTGTTGCTCTTGACGGCGATGCCCGACATGGCGGCCTCGTCGTACTTGACGTCGACCGAGGGGTACGAGGAGCTGCACCAGTTGGCCTCGTTGATGGCGTCCTGGCCACCGTTGCCGGGGCAGGTGTTGCTGTCGGGGCGGCAGCCAGTGTCGCTCTTGGTGCCCTCGGTGCCGATGAAGTTGAACTCCTTGTCGACGAGAATGGTGCGGGCAGTGTCGTCCTCGAGCCACGAGATCAGCTCGGCAACGTCCGAGGGAGCAGCGGCGACAGCGTCACCACCGCCAGTAACGCCAGTGGCGAAACCGGTGGGCGTGCCGACGGGACCGCTCTGGGCGGCGACGAGGGCAGGCAGGAAGAAGGCCGCAGCGCGGCAGACGGCACCCATGTTAACCATTTTTGCGGAGGTTGGTGTGTTTGTTGTTGGAAAAAGAAGGTGGTGTGAAGATTGCAGTTCCGGACTACAATCGAGGGCTGTGGGATGGAAAAGAGTGACCGTGGCACTAAGAACGAGTGGAAGTGAGCGATGAAGAGGAGTATCCTGATGAACAGAAACAAACAGCCTGGCTGGGACAGAAGCCTTTTAAGATGGGAAGTGTCTGCATGACAGAAGCGAGCAATGGGGCGGCTCACGCTAGAACAGCGGGCCTTGAACTGCATCTGAGTCGGGAACATCAGATCTGGTAGCTGCTCCTCTCGGTATCCCTATTGCTGCAGGCCTTGAACGTTGCGGACAAGGATGGTGCGCAAACGAAACAGCGCTATGCCTGGTTCCACCGGCACGCGGGTATCAAACACTCGGCAAATGCTCAACGTCGATTCGTGCAGATTCCGGCACCGGCCCCGAGTGTCTATATTGAGACGGCCGGGGGGCGGAGAGAGCCTATAGATCCGAAACACCTCGTGGAATGCCAAGAGCCCCGTTGATGAGCGGACAAGGAGAGACAGATGGAGACAAGCAACGGGAGGAGCGGAACAAGCCTCGACACGAGCACTGGGGCATCAGATAGATGGAGGAAGCCACAGAAATTTGAGATGACGCGCAACGTGGAATTTCTCATGACTTGCAGCGACAACGGCACATGAGAGTAGGCAACCAACGCATCAATTTTTTTTCACAGCACCACGCCTCATGGGCGCATCGCCCGGTTTGCCTTGTTCAGCGGTGGCAGTGGTGTTTCAGGAGGCCTGACGCGGCAGCTCGCGTAGACGGGAGCTGGCGTAAGAGGCGTGCAGGAGACGGGCGCTTCAAGTGCATCTCCCGCAACACCGGGGGTTGCAGGACAAGGGAAGCACACACGATAGCGCTTCGACCCCGAGAAACATGGGCTCCGATGCAGCGGGCGAGGGGTGTCCGTTTCGCAGGCAGTGGAAACAGGAGGGCGGGAATGGTAGCCGAGCTTGAGCAGGCGTCGCTGTGATTGATGGAGGAACAGGACGCGACGGGCGGCCTTGTTGGCCAGTGACTGAGAGAATTGCAGGAGGGCGTGGAGCGGATGACGATCGGCGGTCAGTCTCCGCAGCGGACGTGATATTTCGATAGGAAGGCGGGCGGGCGCGGGCCTTCTCCGCTCTGGAGGAGGAAGGGAGCGGCGGGCGCATGGCCCAGGCTGTCGGCTGCATCCTGCGGCGGCATGTTACGGCGGCGACGAGGGTGTGGGTGGATGATTGATAAGTAACACTGCCGTGCCGTGTTCCGTCGCGTCGCGGGCGCGCAGTCGGTCGGGCCGGGACCAGGAGAAACAGCGGTAGGCAGACGGCAGACGGGCCCAGCGATCTGGCAGCTGCGGCTCTGCGCGGCCTTGTGGCCCTATGGCTGTTTCTTGCTGAGCTGTCGTTGGCTGGCGCAAGGAGAGGCGGGCAAGATTCGGCCGATCCGACGCTGCCGGGCGGTCGGGCGGTCGGGCTGAATGATGACATACGGGCCCGACGGATCGTAGGCGGAACGAATGGCGGGAATTCCAGCTTCCGTCAGCCGCCGCGAAGGAGCTGCTTATGTTCACCGGTTGCGCTTCTTCTCCTCGTCATACACCGCCCAGAGTGAGAGAGTGAGAGCTGCGCAGCCCAAACACCGCAGAAATGGCCAAGGACAATGAGCTGGAGCGCGTCGATTCGTATCAGTACCCCGCTGCGCACCTGGGGCACCTTACCGCGAACCAGCAGGCCGCCCTCGACAAGTTCAAGGACCTGTGCAAGGATGACGGCTACTACCGCCCCACGGGCGTCGACGGCAAGAAGATTGCGAGCCATGATGATGAGACCATGCTGTGAGTGCGAGTCGAGTTCACGCGTTGCGGCGCCCACGCTGACTCCCACCCCCAAAGCCGCTACCTGAGGGCCCGCAAGTTCTCCCCGCCCGAAGCCCTCAAGCAGTTCAAGGACACCGAGGACTGGCGCAAGGAGAACAGACTCGCCGAGCTGTACGACACCATCGACGTCACCGAGTATGAGGAAACGCGCAGATTAGTGAGCCCCTCCTCTGCCTTCGCCCCCGAAATTTCTGTTCTCCTCCTCCTAACCGCCTCCGTGTCGCAGTACCCCCAATGGACCGGCCGCAGAGACAAGCGCGGCATCCCCGTCTACCTGTTTGAGGTCGCGCACCTGAACTCCAAGAACATGGCCGCCTACGACTCCAGCCATAAGGAGCAGGCCAAGGCCTCGGACAACAAGGTCCCCACCAAGATGTTGCGCCTGTTCGCCCTCTACGAGAACCTGACGCGCTTCGTCATGCCGCTGTGCTCCGCAATCCCCGAGCGCAAGAACCCGGAGACGCCCATCTCGCAGAGCAACAACATCGTGGATATTTCGCACGTCGGGTTGAAGCAATTCTGGAATTTGAAGGGCCACATGCAGGACGCCAGCACCCTGGCCACTGCCCACTACCCGGAGACCCTGGATAGGATATTCGTAGGTGTCTGGTGATGGCTGCTGCGCCTGGAACGGTTGACTGACGTTAGTGTGCTTTTTTCTCCAGATCATCGGCGCGCCGTCCTTTTTCCCCACAGTCTGGAGCTGGATCAAGCGCTGGTTCGACCCGATTACCGTGTCCAAGATCTTCATCCTCACCGACAAGAACATGAAGGAGACGCTCGAGCAGTACATCGACGTCGAAAACATCCCCAAGAAGTACGGCGGCAAGCTAGACTTCGAGTTCGGCGACATGCCCGTCCTCGAGCCCAAGATCGCCGAGCACCTGAAGTTCGTCAACGCCAGCGTGCAAAAGGGCGCCAGCACCATTCCCACCGGCCCCGTCAAGTGGGAGGAGTCGCCCGGTGATGGCGCCGTGCAGGCCGTCGCCGTCGGCAGCGAGGCCGGCAAGCCGCGCCGCCAGATCGTCGCCGAGCTGCAGGCCAACACCAGCCTGAAGGCCATGCACGCCAGCGCCGTCGCCGGCGTCACCCCCGTCGACGAGAAGGCCGACCCACTCGCCTTGAAAACCACCACCACCTCGGGCACCCACACCCAGCCCGCCGACGACCCGGCTGCTGAAGTCCTCGAGACGCCTCCGTCCAGCGAGGCTACCCCCGCTGAGTCGACGTCCGAGAAGAAAGAGGAGGCTGCAGTAGAGGCAATGACTAACGGTGTCGCCGCCGTCGCCGTCGACGACGCCGCCACCAGAACCGGTACGTCCGAGACCCGCTTCGCGGCCCAGGCCGACACTCACGCGCACAACCAGCTTAAAACCGGCACCCCGCACGATGCCGTCAACGACCACGGCCACGGCGACAAGACGGTAACCATGGAGCCGGCCACCGTCGGCCAGGCGCCCAAGGACGTCTCGCAGCCGCTACCTTCTGCAGATGACGGTAAGGATGCACCCGGGTACGTCGAGCAAGCCAAGGGGGCGGCGGCGGCGGTGGTGGAGAAGGCGGGTGCGGTTGCTGGTGCGGCTGCTGGTGCGGCGGCGGGGCTGGTGAGTGGCGAAAAGAAGGAGGGGGAGGGGGAGGCAGTTGAGGAGAAGAAGGAGGACGAGCGGGTGGACAAGATGGATCCGAAGCAGGTGGAGAGTTTCCTGCGTGAGAAGAACGCGAGCCACGCGTCGCCGCCTGTGTGAGCAGAAAAGTGCATTCCTAAGCGTTCCCATTTTTCTCCCCTTCTCTCCTTGACAACGTCTCCCGGTTACCCCCTCCTTCCTTTTCGGTTCTCTGCCTCTCTATGGTTACTTTCTCTTTCACTCCCGCCTTAGTTCGATGCTTCTCCGCGCATTTTGGCGACGGAGCGAGAGCCCGCATCACACCCGCTTGGGATAGTCGGAGGTTTGTTTGGACTTTTGATCTGCTAGAAAGAGTACCGTTGCGTGGCAAGACGAGAAAAGAAGGCATGCGAAGACGAAGGATACCACTGTAAACACACAAACCATTATATATATCCCTACGTAATATCATTAGCCAAGTTTGTTTCAGTTGTGGTGCTCAGCACCCATGAGAAAGATGGGGTTGAACTCGAAGAAATTGCCAGTATGACGGAGAGGCAAGGGACGTTTCAAGGTGTATGTAGATACCCTCAGTTGGCACGATATACAGACACATCCGTAGAAGACGACAGTCTCTAGAGAAACATAAGATAAATCGGGGAAATAGAAGACGAGAAGATCGTGTGGGAATACGTCTTAGTTACGTAAGCGGCTGTTAAGATAAAGCGCTATGCCAAATATGGCTTAAGCGCGTCACCCCTGCACATGATTAAAGTGGAGAGTAGTAAGACGTAGCCGGTCCAACGTTACCCTCTCTTATCTCCACTTCACCTGCTTACCCAAGGTAGCTGGTAATGGCAGAGTCCACGACCATTCTGTCCAACAGCTCTATAGAGTGAGCCTGTGTAGAGCATACTGGTCAAGATGAGAAATTGAAGCTAACATAGCATTAGATTCATACCTGCTGAGCCGAGCATCGCACAGAGTAGCAAACCAAAGCTCTCCCGTACAAGCACACAGAAAGTACGAACTGGCTGTATTACTTGCAAGAAGCGTCACATCAAGTGTGACGAGGCCACGCCACAGTGCAACAACTGTCTCAAGAGCCGGGGCCACTGCGAAGGCTATGTCGTCGACCCGAGCAAGAAGAAAACCCGCGGCCCCGTGCAGCTGTGTTGGGATTCCAAGCAGGTTGCCCATGACGCACCCCCCAGAATGCCTTTGCAGATTGATCAAGATTCCCTCGATTTCCGGGATGCTACGAGTATGCTCTACTTCCAAGAGTTTGTGGGCCTGGCCCAAGGACCCTGGATGAGCGCAACGTCCAGCGGCGATCTGTGGGGAGTGACGCTGCCTCAACTTGCCCGCAACAAAATCACGCTTCGCCATGCCGCCATGGCTATCGGTGCACTGAGCATATGGCATCACCGGTCCAGCCGCAACTCTCTTCGCACAGTGTCGGTGCCCGCGCTCCCGACACGCGAGGGAGACGCGCATTACTTCCACGCCGTCGCCTACTATTGTCATTCCCTCAAGCTGCAGAGTAGTCGAGCTTCCGTGCAGGACGCAGTCTTCCTATCAGTGCTGTCACTGTTCTTCGAAACCCTCCGGGGCAACAGAAAGGCCGCCTTGGACCACGTCAACCACGGC
Source organism: Diplodia mutila (assembly GCA_022560015.1). Classification (NCBI taxonomy): domain Eukaryota; kingdom Fungi; phylum Ascomycota; class Dothideomycetes; order Botryosphaeriales; family Botryosphaeriaceae; genus Diplodia; species Diplodia mutila. Next base: position 9,371 of record JAFISB010000243.1, read on the forward strand.
CTGGCCCTGCTGCTCGCCCTCCTGACCGACGTAGACGCGTCTCGCCACATAGTCGACGTGGCGCCCAACCCGAAGCCTCTCCTCGGCGCCGTAGCCGACATCTTCACGCACCTCGCAGCGCAGGCCCGCGCCGTCCTCCGCAGCCGAATCGGCCACGGCACGCCGCTCCCAAACTTCGCCAAGGGGCTGCGGAAGGCTCAGCACACGATGGAGTCCTTCATGGTGGTGCTGAGCAACCTGACCCCCCCGCGCTCCCGCACCGCAACCATCGACCGCATCCCGCCCGTCTTCGCCACCCTCGACGAATTCGAAACGTACTGGGCCGCCGCGCGCCGCCACCAAACCACCATGGCGCCCATCACGGCGGACCTGATCCGCACCTCCAACATCTTCGGCTCGCGCGACGACGCCGTCATCTCTAACTTCTACGCCGACTTCTTCGGCAACGAGCGCGTCGCTGCCTTCTGCTCTGACGCGCGCGCCGTGGCGCGCGCCCTCGACGCCGCCTTCCTCCCCCTCTTCAACCGCATCGTCCTCGAATCGTCGTCCTCGTCATCCTCCCCCCCCTCCCCGACCTACCTCCGCGCCCTCCACCTCCGCCTCCAGCTCCTCGGCGCCCTCCTCTTCGAAGACCTCACCCGCTACCTGTCCGTCGCCACCCTGCACGCGCTGACGCCCCTCTTCCGCGAATACCTCTCCCTCGCCTCCGCCGCCCTGCGCGCCCTCGAAACGACGACTCGCTCCCCCGCCCACGCCCTCGCCCCCCAGTCCACCCTCGCCTCCCACCTCCTCGCCCTCTGCCTCTACTGCCGCGACCCGCTCGCCCGCGCCGACGCCGTGGCGCTGCTGCGCGCGTACCCCGGCCAGGACGGGCTGTGGGACACGCGCGCGCTGTGCGCGTTGGCGGAGAGGAGCGAGGGCGTCGAGAGGGCGAATGCGGCGGATGACGCGGATGAGGGGGAGGAGGAGAGGTGGCGGCGGCTGTGGCGGCGGGAGATGGTGTTCGAGGAGGGGGGGAGGAGGGTCGTGTTGAGGTTTCTGGAGAGGGGGAGGGACGATGATACGGGGGAGGAGGGGTGTTGGCGGTTGGTGGAGGAGGTGGCGGAGATGGGGGACGGGGATGGGGTGGTGAGGTGGGAACGCAGGCCGGTTACGGGGTCGGGTGGGCTGCTTATGGCGGATTTGTTTGAGTGTGAGATGGAGGAGTGAAGGGGGCAATGAAGAAGTGCAATGGTGGGAGTGGAGAACAGGTATGTTGACTCTTGAGTAAGCTGAGTTTAACAAAAGTGTTGTTGAGATGACTCTAGGTAGTATGATGACGGGAATTGCTACGATACCCAAAAAAGCATGTACAGTGACGGGGTTGGTATCTAAACAAGGTAACTTCTACAAAACTACGAAGGGGAGGTCCGCGGCGATCCCAACAAAAAGCGAGCAAGATTCAGTCTTGTCGAAAGTTGTCGTGGCGAGAACGAGGATAACAACGATAGCCACCAGGCTCCGCCTACACTTGAACCTCCCGTCCACCCTGATGCGTGTTCCAGACCCTCCATCGACCTGAGCCATGAGCCATAAAGGCCTCACCAGCCCCTCATGTTTTCTGCCCCTCCAACTCCCCAGATAATCGTGGCACCGCTCCGCGGTCAACTCCATAAGCTAACAGCTGCTCTTCGAGCAACGTCACGCCAAAGAACCGGCTCAGTGAGGCTACGCTTGCAGCCGGCTTTCCCACCCTCCATCCTTTACTCCAAGGCATCTACTGATCCAACGCCTGACTCCGACACTGGAAGCACTCTTCGTCAGCACAGTACGAGAAAAGCCGAGCAAGACCTCAGCCGCAGGGGAGGTGAAACCTACCATATCCCAATAGACGCCCCTCCTCCCCACCAGCTCCGCATGCGTCCCCCTCTCGACGACCCTCCCGCGCGCATCGAAGACGAAAATCACATCCGCCCCCTGCACCGTCGCCAGCCGATGCGCCACGGCGACCACCGTCCTCCTCCCTCCTTTTTCCCCTTTCCTCGCCCTCGCCCCCTCCAGCGCCGCGAGGACGAGCCTCTCGCTCTCCGAGTCCAGCGCCGACGTCGCCTCGTCCAACAACAGAATCTCGGGGTCGCGGATCAGGGCGCGCGCGAGGGCCAGCCGCTGCTTCTGCCCGCCCGACAGCGCGACGCCGTCGATGGGCGTGGCGTAGCCTTCGGGCAGGGAGGTGATGAAGTCGTGGATGAAGGCGTCGCGGCAGACGGCGTGGATGGCGTCGTCCGTCACGGAGGCGCCGTTGTCGTCGATGCCGAACAGGATGTTGTCGCGGACGGTGCCGCGGAAGAGGCGCGGCTCCTGCGCGACGAGGGAGAGGTTGCGGCGGTAGGCGTGCGGGTCGAGGGAGGCGATGTCGATGCCGTTGACGAGGATTGTGCCGCGGTTGTTGGTGGTGGTGCAGGTGGTGTTGTTTGACGGCGACGGCGAGAGGTCGTAGAATCGCTCTAGGAGGGAGATGATGGTCGACTTGCCGCAGCCGGACGGCCCGACGAACGCGGCGAACTGGCCCTTCTCGATGGTGAGGTCGAGGCCCTGGAAGATGGGGACGTCTCGCGTGGGGTACTTGAAGTGAACGTCTCGTAGCTCGATGCGCACCCCGTCGTCCTCGGCTCCCGGTATCTCCCCACCACCCCGTGCCCCGCCGGCTCCAGCTTCTCCCTCAACGCCATGCGCAGACGCCTGCACATCGAGCATGCGCCCCGCCGCCGCCGCCGCCTGCGCGACGTTCGGCGCGACGGACAGCACCTGGCTCGCCGCCTCGGCCCCCTGGATGACGGCCATGAAGCACACGAAGAACGCCTCCATGCCGAACTCGCCGCGCGCCAGCAACCTGCCGCCGTACCAAAACACCAGCGCCTGGCACGCGAGACTCGCGCTATCCGCAAACCCGTACAGCGCCGCCGTCCGCGCTGCACTGCGGGCCGCCGCTTGCACATGCCCCTCCAGCAGCCGCCGGTAGCGGTCGTTGATGGCGTCCTCCATCGCGAGCGCGGACACGGTGCGGATGGCGCCGACCGCCTCGGCCGCGAACGCCGCGCTCTCGGCGAAGACGGCCTCGTTGGCGGCGTCGAAGCGGACCTCGTGGCGGTACTTCCAGAAACCCGCCGCGAGCAGGACGGGCATGGTGACGCACAGCGCGAGGAGGCCGAGGCGCCAGCTGAAGGCGAGCGCGACGGCGACGCAGCCGGCGGCGGTGAAAACACCAGAGAGCAGGCACGCGAGGTTGAGCCCGAACAGCTCCTCGACGTGCTTGGCGTCGGCGGCGATGCGCGCGGTGAGGGCGCCGTGGGCGTTGCCGTCGGCGTCGAAGAAGGCGATGCGCTGGTGCAGCGTGTCCGTGAGGTACTGCAGCTTGCACGACGCGCCGATGGCGTACTGGACGTGCAGCCCGAGCCAGCCTTCGACGAAGTACGCGGCGCCGACCCCCGCGGCGAGCGCGAGCCACATCAGCCCCCAGAACTCGCCCGACGCCTTGAGGTCGGCGCCCGAGAGGAGGAAGACGCCGAGGACTTTGGCGAAGAGCCAGGCTTGGAGGGGCGTGCCGGCGCCGACGGCCATGGCGGAGAGGACGATGCCCGCGTAGTAGGGCCAGGCTAGGCGCTGTTGGGAAAGGAGTTGGGAGAAGCTGCGGATCGCGTTTCGGGGCTTTGAGGCCGCGTTTTCTTGGTGAGTGGAGGTGTGAGCTGGGTTCGTGGCCGGGCTGTCATCATCATCGTCACTGAGCACCTTCTCCGGTTCTGTGCCTACCCCTATTGGCTCCGTATCGACCTCCGCTCCATCGGTAGACGATAAATGTAGCGACTGTGCCCGGACTAGGGCGCTGTATACACCGGATGGGTCGGCGATGAGGCTTTGGTGCGTGCCTTCCTCGACCGCCCGCCCCTTCTGCAGCACGACTATGTGGTCCGCCTTTTTGATGGTCGAGAGGCGATGAGCGATGGTTATGGTTGTTCGGCCTCGCGTGACTTTGTCAAGAGCAGCCTGTACTAATCTCTCGCTCTTAACGTCGATAGCGCTGGTGGCTTCGTCGAGGATGATGACGCGGGGCTTTTTGACGATGCTCCTAGCGATGGCGAGCCGTTGCTTCTGACCGCCCGACAGCTTCGCTCCGCCGTCGCCGACCCGCGTGTCGTATCCCTGCAGAATTTCCGGTCAATATCATGTATCATTATTAGAAAAAGAGGGGTAAAGACTTACGTCGGGTAGGCGACTAATAAACTCATGGGCGTAGGCTTCCTGGCATGCATCTCGAACCAGCTCTCGCTTCCGCGTCTCGGACTCGCCGCTCCACTCGGTCCCGACGAGGCCGTTCGCCACGTTGTTGAAGATGGTGTCGTTGAAGAGGAAGGGCTCCTGCTGAACCAGACCGACCTGAGCTCTCCACCACTTGAGATCGAGATCCTCCAAGTCAAGGCCGCCGACTGTGATGCGTCCCGAGAGGATGGATGTGGCCGGCATCTTCGCTGCCGCCTCCTTGTCAGGCTGATTAATCTTCCTCTCCTCGTCAATTGACGTATTCTCCGGTGGATTGGCCCCGATTACCACTTGCGGCAGCGCGGGCTGCTCGCGTAGAGAATACCACCGCTCCAACAAACCGACAACCGTACTCTTGCCCGCGCCCGACGGTCCCACGAGCGCCGTGTTCATGCCCGGCCGGATGCGGAGGCCCAACCCATCAAGGACCTTCACTCCGGGCCTGCCGGGATACTCGAACGACACGTCCTCGAAGACCAGGTCCGCGGAGGAAAGGAGGTCTCCATCCTCCTCCGGCTTGAGGCAGAGGCCCGGGGCGGGCAGGGGCGCGTCGATGACGGTGAACAGCTCGCACGCGGCGACGGTGGCCTTGCTCACGGCCATCAGCGGCGTCGAGATGCGCTCCAGCGAGGTCAGGACCATCATGACGGACATCAGCACGACGACGACGACGCCGGCCGAGCCGATGGCGCCGGCCGCGTACCGGCGGGTGCCGTACCAGAACGCCAGGCCGAACGCGCCGAAGACGCCGAAGAACTGCGCGCGCTCTCGTGTCAGCAGCTCCACGGCCGGGGAAGAAGTGAATGAGAGAGTGGTGAACAGAAAAGAAAGGAAAAGACATACCACCAACCCAAACTGCACCCCCACCACCGGCGCCATCCTCCACGCCCTATCCCTCGCCCGCCTCACCCACCCCGCATACCCCTCCGCGACCCTCCCCTGCGCGCCGCACGCCACGACCAGCCTCACACCCTCCAGCGCCTCCCCCGCCACCGCCGCGCCCCTCGCCTCCGCCTTCGCCGTCTCCGCCTGGCCCCGCACGATCGCCGGCACGACCGCCGCCAGCACGCCCACCTCCCACACCACCAGCGCCGACGTGACGAGGGTGACGTCCCAGCTCCACGCAAACGCGACGGCCAGCGCGGCAACGACGGTGGCCAGCGCCTGCAGCAGCGTGCCCAGCCGCTCCGACGTCCCGAGCTGCAGCGCGTTGGCCGTCGCGGTGATGGCGGCGGCGGGCGAGATGCCGCGCTGCGGCAGCGTGTCGATGGCGGCGATCGGTTGGGCGAAGAGGGCGCGCAGGTAGGCCTGCCGGACGGCCGACGAGAGGCGCGCGCTCAGCGTGCGGAAGCAGTGTTTGGTGAGCGCGGAGAGGGCCCAGCGGGCGAGGAAGAGGTAGAGGATGTAGAGGGCCTGGCGGTCGAGGAGCCGCTCGAAGGCGGCGGTGGTGGTGGAGGAGGTGGTGGTGGTGGTTGTGCGGAAGTAGTCTGTGAATTCCCCGACGAGCTGCCCGAAGATGACGGTCATGAGCGGGAGGGTGACGCCCGCCCCGATCGAGGCTAGCGAGGCGATGGCGTAGATGCAGAAGTCCCATTTCGTGGCGTAGGTGAAGACGCGGAGATAGTCGGAGAATTTGGGTGTTCGTTCTACTGCCGGCTTGGGGTCGGGTTGATCTACGGCGGCGGCGGCGGCGGGGGCGGCGGTGCTGCTGCTGCTCTCATTGGTTGCGGGGGTTGGAGTGCGGTTGTCAGTCATGGTGTGTAAGTACGGGCTAGACGGCGATCATTAACTGAATGGTTCCAGGCTGACAGGCTGCCACATTGGGCGAGAACTCGAAGCTTACTTTCGGAACTATTTGGGGATTGACGGCCGATTGTGATGGCAGTGACCACCGTCTCGAAGCTGTAAAGCCCGGTCGCGGTCTGGAAGGACTTGACAGTCCTGGTAGTCGAGTTGTGTGAACAGCCGTGATCCGGTCTATCAGGTCGTTCTTAGGTCAAGACAAGTGAAGAAAAGATTGGAGATTAAAGAGGGAGCGAGAGGGTAGTAGAGAGGTGAGCATGTGCAGGATATTATAAGGACTTTGAAAGCCACAGGTCTCACGAAAAAACGCCCCTACTTATCGGTCTACTCCTGCACAGGTCGTATAAGCATTACCGCTTTTGGGTTTTTACGACCTGTGCACTGGAGCGGGCGCTATACTCGATCAAGTCACCGCCCTCAGCCGCAAGGTCATCCAGCGTTGCCGCTTTTGGGCTTTTACGACGACCCATGCACTCGATCACGATCTAAAGTCAGCGCTATACTGGATTAGGAAACATGGTCAACGCCCTAGCACGTGTAGGCTTCTCAGTCGTACTGCTATCATTCATTCCGCTTTCTTCTCGGCTAACGATGAATCTGTAGAAATGAACCAAGCTGCACTTGTTACAGCCCCCCATGCGACTAGCGAATGCGAAAACTGACTGAGATAGTGGCTTTGTGTACCACTAACAAATATTGTGCCCCAAGAATATGTCAGCGAGTGACTTCGGCCGTAATCATAACGAATTGTACCACCGCCTCGAGAACTCCTCCTACTCCTCAATAACCCCATTCTCATCTCCCCCGTCGCCATCATCCTCATTCATGCACATATTGCACCTCCGCACCGCGCAATCCGCGCACTCCCACTTCAATTGAGCTCCGTCCCTACCGCACCCAAGGCACTCCAGTGTCCACTGCAACCTCGCCGGAATCCACCTCAAGTGTCTGCATCCACTTCCACTCTCCCTCTCCCGCCCGCGCGTCGGTGTGCCAAAAAGAGGGCTCTGCTGCGCTGGTGCCGTCTGCGCCGTGGTTTCTGGAGGTGGTGGTTGGGACACCCTGATCCCATGAGCGGCGGCCGCGTCTCGGAAGCGGGCGATGGCAGACCTTCCGTCGCTGCTCGAGACGTTGGGAACTGCTGCCGCGTTTTGCTGCGGACGAAACGGCTGGGTCGCGGATGGTGGCGGCGAAGCCGGGGCCCAACCACCGCCATAGTTGACACCGTACGGATCGTATTGAGCGAGGTGGCCGTAGATGGGCTGTGCCGCATAGTGCTGTCCCCCTATGTAGGGGAAGAAATATGTTTGCGGCGGGGCCGCGACCCAAACACCGCCATAGTTAACATCGTAAGGATCGTGTTGAGCGAGGTAGCCGTAGATGGGCTGTGCCGCATAGTACTGTCCCCCTCCAGAGTGTAAGAAATATATTTGCGGCGAAGTCGCGACCCAAACACCGCCGAAGTTGGGGGGACGGTAAGGATCGTGTTGAGCCAGGTGGCCGTAGTTGGGCTGTGACGCATAGTACTGTCCCTCTCCAAAGAGGAAGAAAGATGTTTGCAAATGTGGTTGCCAAAACTGTATCTCTAGCTGCGGAATCTGCGGCACATCCTCGAACTCGAGATCCTCGTCGTATTGGCCCCAACGGCAGTGGCACGGCCATTCGTCGCCGCACTTGTAGCAGAACTGGACGCCGCAGCGGCATCTGCAACAAATCACAACCATCAACATCACTTTCCTCGAAACACGACGGTCCGCCTTGCTTCCCCCTCTTCACCGGGAGGAAAGAGAAATTAAAAAAAAGAAAGAAAGAAAGAAAAAGAGAAAGAGGCGGTACCCACGTCAGATGCCTGCACCCCTCCAACCGCCCCACGACAACCCCGCACCTAGGACAGCTCTTCCAGCCCTCCCTCTCCACCAGCGCCGTCAGCAGCCTCCCGCCCTCGTCCTCCGGACACTTCTTCCTCCCCGCCGCGTCCACCTCCACGTGCTCCCTCTCCAGCATCCTGCACGCCGTGCACGTGGACCAGCCGCACGCCCGACACCGCCCCACGCCCCTCGTCATCGTCGTTGTCGCCCCCCGCCGTTCCTCCCCCTCGCCGTCGCCGACGCCCGGCACCATGACGATGTCTTCGTTCCGCAGCAGGCGTCCGCAGTCCGGCACCGCGCAGTGGAATTTCAGCCCGGCGTCCGCCCGCCGCTGCGCGTACGCCGAGTAGACGTCGGCTTCCAACACGTGCTTGAGGACGTCTTCGTTCAGCGAGGCGGGGGCTTTGCAGCAGTGGGGTGGGAAGGGTGGGGGATGGGGTGGGGAAGATGGGGCCTGGGTGCGGTTTTGAGGCGGGGGGCTGTGAGGGGTGTTGGTGTTGGTTGAGTAGGTGGGAAAGGGGGTGGAGGTGGTGTTCGTGGTGAAGGGATTGTTGTTGGCGGTGGGGGTCGAAGGGTTGCCGGTAGCGGGCGGAGGCGGCGTCGTCATCGTCGAAGAAGAAGAAGAAGAAGAAGAAGAAGAAGAAGAAGCAGCTGAGGAAGACGAAGAAGAAGCGGGCAGAGCGCACGCCCTCCGGTACATCTTGTTGATGCAAGGACCGCAGTAGGCGTGGTCGCCGCAGTCGTCAGTGAGGACGTAGCAGCGCTTGGGCCCTGCGGAGCAGGTGCCGGTGGCGCAGGTGGTGAAGGAACTTTGGTTTTCTTCGTGGTCGTCGGCGGAGTTGTGGTTGTGGCCGTTCATGGGATCATCGGGGGGCCCGCTGGTGGTGGGGAGGGATCTCCGCCGCTGCGGTTGTCCCGATTTCGTTTCCCCCGCTTCAGCCATGTCTCCATGCGACCGCCGGCGAGAGGGGAAGAAATTCGGAGTCTTTGGAGAGGTAGACATGCCGGATTGCGGTGGTGGGGCCAAAGGTTGCCCCCGTAGCGACTGCTGCTGAGGATGGCTGGGAGGCGGTGGCGGCGTGGGGAAGTTCAAAGACTGAAGCTGAGGCGATGGTGGTGGTGGTGGTGGTGGCGGCGGCGGTTGTGTTGTCGTGACTCTCGGCGTGAGGTCTTGCAGGCGTGCTTGCCGTATTATCCCATGGTTGGACCAGTGTCGGCGGGCTCCTTCCGGGGTGCTGGGCCCGGAAGCCCGCAGGCGCCGTCGACGATCGACCATGCGCGACGACTGTAGGGGGGATTGTTGGAAGGAATGTTCTTCGTAGCAGGCTCATGATGTTGCGTAGGCAACAGGTGCAAAGAAGCACCATTTTATATCTTTTCACCCAGTCAGTGGTGCAAGGACCTGTTTGTTCGACCGTGGTAGCCTGAGTGCTCGCAGAATTTTAACTGTACCACGTGGTGGTCTCAAGTTCGTTGACGTAGCTCGGTAAGAACTTCCGAATATGGTAGGAGGGAGAAAGGTAGATGTCTATAGTTATTTATGGTTAGCAAAATACCTATATGACCCTAGGCTCTAGAATTTAGTTATACTCACGATGTTGTAATGGTAATGTGGCTATACTCCATATTTTTGACGCAAGCGTAGTTTTAATCGATAAAGGTAGACGCGTAGATGCGCAAGAGAGATGATCTGACTTCATAGTAATAGTCACGAAAGAGTTAATAAATCCCACGGGACACCTGTCTTACCCGGTACCCGTTACCGCGACTGACGTGTCGCCCGATGAACCTACAATAAGGCTGAGTCTGAACCTTGTGGCGCCTTCTAGAGTGGAAAGGGGAAAAAAAGAAAAAGAAAAGAGATGCGGGTTCTCGAGTTAATTCGAGCTAGTGCTCTGTGGTTACTAAGCGTCCGCTCCGGCGAATAGGCATTTTCCCTAATCTTTCTTGCGCATATATTGCACCGCCTCCACAGCCAAAGAGATGCCATTGCCATACAGAGCGAGACTAGCTTCGACGATAAATCGGACGCCAGTTAGGCAAAAGCGTACGGAGAACGGAATATTGGGCGTCTGAAAGGCCACAAAGGGCGATGAATTGCTTACGTCGTCTAGTATCTCTTGAATCTACGACTGAGACTTGTTACCTGCAAACATTATATGCTGACACGTATTGTGCCGGTCAAGGCTTGCGATCCTGGCTCAACACCCAACGAGAAAAAAAAAAAAAAAAAAACGGGGCTTACCACTTTCAAGCCCAGCTCTTGACACGGCTCCAGTAATAGGGCTTATCGTTCTTCAAGCTGAACTCGCCCCAATCGTCCGTGAGGCGGTTGTAGCTCCAATAGTCCTGCCAGGCAAGCTTGTTGTTACGCGCACCCTTGCCTGCGTTGTTCAACGCAAGAGCCAAGCGGTAGATGTACTTGGGCGTCACTCCCTCAGTCTCTACGTGCAACACACCTTCGGCCTCGGCTGGGGAGAGAGACGAGTCCAGCGAGGCCGGGGGTTCATGCAGATTCCTCGTTGGTAAACCCTCGGCTGCGGAAGCTGGTTCGGCCGGCGTAGAGGGTGATGATGAGGACGAGGATGAAGACGGCCAAAGCATTGGATCCACAGGGTGTTCCGGACCGGATAAGCGCCACCGACCAGGCAATGCATCCTTCATCACTGCCTGCGGGAGGGCAGAATGAGAGTGGGCCCCGTTCTTCTTGTGCAAGTATTCTTTGCTCAGATGTGGAACCACGTCATGTGGATCAGCTACGGTCAGAAGGGAAATACAAGTGCCATCAGGGTAGAAGCGGAGGTAACGGTAGTAGGTCACGATGAGTACCGGGACTCCCCAGGTCAAGGTGTTGCTCTGTTGAGCACCAGGTCTTGTGTAGTTCACAGTGCTGATGTAGCAGCCGTTGTACCGAATGCGAGGCCTGGAGTGGAAGAGGCTACGGAAACTTGGGTGCGGATCCGGAACAAGAGGCAGCGTGTGTAAAGCCGATTCGATCAGTTTGGTCCTTCGCACAGCTTCTTGTCTTTCTCCTTCTTCCTCGGGGTCCGGTAGCCCTGTATAACTCGAGAGCAGACGCCCGCCTTCGCCATCATCGCCTAGCGGTTGACCGTCCAACCTGCAGGCCCATTTGTAATGCATGGCGGCGAAGCCGAACTCATCTCCAAGAGCAATCCGGCGCCACACCCGATCTTCAGTCATGACGAGATATGCCATTCTCTTGCAGACCTGCGATAGACGGGCGAATTGTGCAACATCGTCGACAGCGACATACATCAGAATATCGGCGAGAAGTTCCTCAGGAAGTTCGGCAATGGGACATGGCGGCGGTGATGAGAGGTCGGTAGGCGGCTCCTCTCCGGGGATAGATAAGGAGGCAAATGAAGAGACCAGATCGGTTACGTTTGATGAGAAGCCGGCTAGGGAGTGGTGTGCAGTGCTGGGCACCGTAACCGGCGCATTCGATGGGGTTGCGTTTGCAGGCTTCTGCTTGGGGTAAGAGGCAGCCGGAAAGTGCTTCTTCTTGTAGACGTCCTGAACCGTCGCATCCAACTGCGGAGCGTGTCAGCATGAACCGGCCTAGGCAGCGGCTTCTCAACGCACCTTGAACGCCTTCCGGTACAGATTCACGCTGTCGCCTAGCTTGCCTTGTGTCTCGCTCCGGACCGCTTCCTCATAGTGTTCCAATGCTGATACAGGCGTCTTGGAGGATTCTGATGCCGGATCCGCCAACTTCCTCCCAAATTGCTTCTCGCCCAGATCATGAAAAGTGTGCGGTTCCGCGTCGTCCGTGTGGACATCCCCGGGCCGGTCCGAGGGTAGCGGCGCCTTGTTCCGTTGATACGGATGTGGTCTACTCGAGGTCGCATGTGCCGTATGTTGCGTAGCGCCAGAAGATGGCTGGGTGTGACTAGCGCGCGCCGACACCTCGTCTCGCCATTGGCGTCTGAACGTCTCGAGCTCTTCTTCGGTAGCGGTGGCGGGATTCACGGGGAAATGAGTGGGTTCCGACATGGTAGCGCAGGTTTTGGCCCGGTGGCACGACTCTACTGTTAGCTGAGGTGGAAATAAGAGTGCTGGGCTCAGGGTCCAAGCAGAGTCATGAACGCATGAGGGTGGGGGCACGGGGGGATGGGGCTGGTGGATGAAGAATGACGAGGGTGAGTCAATCGGCGTTAAGGATCGGTAGGCCCGGCGCGGCCTGCCGCTATAAATCGTTGCGCACGTGGCGCAGGGTGGCGTTGCTTCTTTGGTCGCGATCTCCCATTTGGATCTTTTGCCGCGCCCAGCCGCGCAAAAAGATGTCATGGACATATCATTGACACCTACACCTCCGCTACCGCTTCCCTTAGCTTGCGAAGCTCAGTACTCCTCCCTCCCCAGCATGCGACCTGAAGCCCGGTAGCACCTCCGGCTTTCGCTATCATCGCCTTCCAGCGACACCTGGAAGATCATCGCCGCCGCCATGGCCGATACCGCAGACGCAGCGGCCACCAGCGTCCGAGGCCAACCTCACGACAGATTATCGCCAAACCCCGACTCTCGCAATCTGCAAACCATGGCGAAGCCCCCTTCGAGCCAGGGAGACCCTCCCGACGACATCTCCGTGACGCAGAAGATGTTGTCGGCCGTCACGGGAAGCATCCTCACATCGCTTTTAGGTACCTGGTTGTCTCCGCATTTGCCCCCTCTCCGCTCTGCTAACCCGCGGCACAGTCACCCCGCTTGACGTCGTCCGCGTCCGTCTCCAGTCGCAACACCATTCCACTCCTACCTCCACCGCCGCCGTCCGCCGGACCATTCCTACCCTCTCGACCCTCCAGCTCCACAATGCGCAATTCACCAACATTCCTCCCAACCTCGGCATCACCGCCTGCTGTCGCGAAGTCTTCTGGGTCAATAACAATGCTTCGTACTGTGTCGCCGGTCCCACCGTGGTGCCCACCATCACCCCGACGAGCGCAGCCTCGTGCGCCGTCGAAGAGACTCAACGCAAAGCCTTCACATCCACCTTCGACGGCCTTCGCAAGATTGCCCGCAATGAAGGCGTCCGTACTCTTTGGCGCGGGCTTTCGCCCACCCTTGTCATGACTATTCCCGCCAATGTCATCTACTTCGCCGGCTACGACTGGCTGCGCACCTCCGGGACGTCGCCTGTAAAAAACAACTTTGGGGATACGACCGCTCCATTGGTTGCCGGAAGCACCGCCAGAGTTCTTGCCGCCATTGCCGTCTCTCCCATTGAGATGTTCCGGACTCGCATGCAAGCTACTCATTCGCCGTCGAGTGCTTCTAGCAGCCACTTCCGGGACACCCTCAAGGGCATGGGCGACTTGGTCCGCCATGACGGATGGATCAGTTTGTGGCGCGGCCTCGGATTGACGCTGTGGCGCGACGTCCCATTCTCCGCTATCTACTGGTGGGGTTATGAGAGTGCGCGCAACGTCATCACGGACGAACGCGAGCGAATGCGTGGCCGGGGACTGGAGAGGAGTAAGGGTTCTGGTGCAGTTAGACATCGGAGCCGGAGCCGGAGCAGGAGTGAAGAGGACCACACCGAGACCCTCGTCGACAGTTTCGTCGCCGGGGCCACGTCTGGAGCCGTTGCTGCTTTCGTCACTACGCCTTTCGATGTTGGCAAGACTAGACAGCAGGTTGTCCGGCACGGCGGGAGCAAGACTTCCGCTGGCGGCCTCGCGACCACCATCAGACCGGAGGAGCAGTCAATTCCGCGCTTCCTTTTACACATATTCCGGGAGCAAGGTTTGGCAGGTCTCTTCCGTGGTTGGTCAGCTCGGTGCTTGAAGGTGGCACCAGCCTGCGCCATTATGATTTCTACTTACGAGATGGGTAAGAAGATGGCTGGAACGGTGAACGAGCGGAGGCACTGAGCCGGTAAAAAGCGTATTCAAAATGGTCTTTGCATGCTATAAAAGAGGTATGCGGAGTTCTGGCGTTTTGATCCATCTCTCCTCTCGGAGGGACAGATGGGTCTTGCATTGGAGAGGCGTTCTTGATCCTGCGGCAACCACACTCACTCAAGATTCCGTATGTCACAAGACGACAAAAAGCGCAGGATGGTCTGATCGTCCTTTCGAGCGGATTTCTCGAAACTTTGGGCGAATTGTTTATTGAAGCAAAGCGAGTCCAGCGTGTATTATCAATGTTCTCATGTATTGTGTTATGGTTTATAGAGTGTAGCAGTATGATGCAGTGCCTCACTACTCTTTTCTAGCAATCAAGTTAAAGGGTAAACAATAATAGCTCGTTCTCAGTCCTTGAACTTTGGTTGCAGTGCCCATCTCTGATTGCTCATTCCGAGTTTCCAGCAAGACTACTTCCCCTCTCCCCTCTAATATGAGATCCCCACGGTAACCCCCACCACCACCATCACCGCCACCAAATTCACCTCTCCCTCTCCTCCATCCTCGCCGCCTCCCTCAACCTCGCCAGCCTCCTCTCCCTCCACGGCTTATCCAACGCCTCCACCTTCCCGCCCAAGCACGTCGCCGTCCGCGGCTCCAACAACACCACCCCCCTCGCCACGACGGCGTTCCTCAGCACCAGCTTCGCCCCGATCCCCATTCTCTCGACGCCCACCCCCGGCACCGGCGCCAGCTCGAACCCGTACACCCGCGTCCCGGCCGCGTCGACCAAGAGCAACTTGTGCGGCCCTTTCCCCCCCGAATCCGTCGCCGTCGCCGTCGTCCGCGCAGCCCCACCACCGCCGTTCTCGCCACCATCCCCATCGCCATCCCCATCGCCATCCACCAACCTCACGACCTCCCTCCCCCTCGTCCCCTCCCCGCGCGCCTTCGCCTCCAGCGCCTCCACCTGGCCCCACCGGCTGCGCCCCACGTCCTCGACGTCCAGCACCTGCACGGCCACCGGCCCGGGGACGACCATCTCGCGCACCGCGGCGCCGCTCGTCGCGACGTTGGCGGGGAGGCGGTTCGCGGCGGGCGAGTGCGCGAGCGGGGAGGGGGAGGTGGCCGTGATGTCGGAGGCGAGGAGGCGGAAGAGGGCGGTTTGGCGGGTCGCGGCGAGGGGCGTGTTGGGGCGGTTCGGCAGGGTGGGGAGGAGGGTGGTGGTGAGCCAGTGGGGGGTCGGGGGCAGGCCGCGGGTGGCGAGGTGGGCGGTTAGGTCGGCGGTGAGGTTGGTGGGGGGTGGCATTGTGGGATGGGAGCGGCTGGGGTGGGACATTGGTGGGGGGTTTTCCTGCGGGAGGTGTGGTGGTGGTGTTTTGGTTTTGGTATTTTTTGTTTCTCTTGCTCGACGTTGGAGGTTTTGTGGGATGGTGTGGTTGTTTTCTTCAGCTTGGAGCGCGGAGAGTTCTGATTGAGTGCGTCGGAACGCGCGAAGGAGGTTGTTGGTTGAAGTCGAGCTTCATGGTTGCGGATGTGAAGGAAGAAAGTACGTAGATCGAAGCTTTGCTGCATGGCAGCTGCATGACTCGTGCAGCTGAGCTGCACCCGTTTCAGCCCTACCAGCTGATCCCTGTCGCCGTAGCTCGCCCGCCCCCGGACTTCCGACGCGGGTACCTGTCCACCGATCGACCACCTTTCCCATTTCCCCCTCTTCACAACATACAACGCGCGACTTTGACCGACCGAACGGCCCTCACGTCTGCGCCAACGACCTGACGAAATAACGAAACCCCCCCGCCGCAAACACCCCACGAAAAACGACACAACCGCGCGCAATCAAAAAAGCCACCAGCCACAATGTCCACCATCGCCTCTCCCCGCCCCTCCAGCTCCATCCGTTCCCCCAGCTCGACGCGCACCTCGCTCGAAGTTCCCACATCGTCCTCGCTCGGCGCCGCGCGCTCCTCCAGCAAGTCGCGCAACGTCCGCAACCGCGACCGCTCCGCCCTGCGCGACTACTACAACCTGAAGTCCCCCGGGCCGACGAGCCACCCCGCGACGAATGAAGGCGCCGGGCTGGGCATCGACAGCGTGAAGGAAGAGGACGCGGTGGAGACAAGCGAGTTGGATCGCGAGGGGTTCGATGCGGGGGTTTTCGTGCAGAAGACGTTGGAGAGGGAGGGGTTGGAGGGGGTGTTGAGGGTGGAGAGCGGGTTGGTCGGTCGTGAGTTTTCCCGCCTCGTCTCGTATCCTGTCGTCCCTGGGGCATTGGGCTGATTTGTTTTGGGTGTGTGTGTGCTGCAGAGATCAAGGGCTTGGATGGCGAGCGCAAGGCGTTGGTTTACGATAATTACTCCAAGCTGATCGCGGCGACGGATACGATCCGGAAGGTATGGTCATTGCTTTGCGGATATGGGTTGGGTACGTTCGATCTGACTGGATTGCTGCCAGATGCGCACGAATATGGATCCCCTCACGCCCGCCACGTCGACCCTCTCCCCGGCCATCTCGCACATCGCCGAAACCGCGACCGCGCTCTCCGCCTCCATCGCCGAGCACGCCCTGCCCAAGTCGCGCAGCAGCTCCCCGGCATCCGTAGACGGCAAGAAGAAGGTGGACGAGAAGGAGAAGCAGCGGCAGACTGTGCGGTGGGTCTTGGATGCGCCGAGGCGGCTGAGGGCGAAGGTCGATGCGGGGGAGGCGGAAGAAGCGGAGAAGGAGTGGGAGGAGGTGAGGGGGTTGCTGGAGAAGTGGAATGGCGTGCAGGGTGTGGAGGAGGTGAGGATGGCGTGTGAAGACGCGATGGCGAGTAGAGGCGCGTCGGGGTCATCTGGGGAGGAAGAGAAGAAGGAGTGAGCGGTATTGGAATGGGCGAGGAAACTGGGCACACATTCCTATCGCCGCAGATGCTCTCAGGTTTTACCTCGGGATTCGCATGAGCTACAGGTTGGACGTTTCGACCATGCCATGGGATCGAATGAGTACTCGTGTTAAGTGACACTAAGCGCTTGAAACCACGAAGCATTGATGCATGAGCGGGACCAGGAAAATCCCTCCGGGGGTTTCCATCCGGCGGGGCACCGCCAGTATAGGCGACTGTCTCTGTTGTTGCGCAGCATCCATGAAATGAAGCCGCGCAGAGAGAGAAGACGGTCGGAGGGAGAGTGGATAGCAAAGCGTAGATAAACATCCAAAACGCACCATACCTGTAATTTTAGACTACTAATGAGCAAGTGGAAGTCCTCGGTGCAGTCGCATGAGGGAATAGAAAGCGAGAAGCTGTTCTCGACAAGGTGAGGCCATCCGCCGATCAAAAAAGTAAAACTCAATCACCGCGTGGGTTACACCGGTGGGATGAGAACAGACTCTATGAGGATCGACTGTTTTTATGACCGGCCTCGAACTCACGACCTTGTGGCAGATGTGAGCAACCCGCGACCTCACCACGAGCTGCCTGGGCCGTCTATGACGTAGTGGAGGGCGACGGCGGTGATGGTGATGGAATTGATGGTTTATCCACTACGCCATGCGGCTCCAGGCGAGGTTAAGAAACGAACTTGCTTATTACTTACATAAACTACACCCTACGCAGTGCTTTCACCCGTCATGCTGGCATAGTCGGTCATCTGAGCAGGTGAAGCAATGGCTGTGGAGTCTTCGGGATATAGCTCACATATGTTTCCAAACAGGTGCGCTGATCCTAAGTCCACCACCCGCCGCGATTTCTCTCTCTCTCCCCCTCTCTCAAACCGACCACTTACGCATCGCCCACTCGAGCAGTAGTAGTCTCCGCGACCAAAAAAAAAAAAAAAGAAGACCCAAACCCAGAAAGAAAAACGCCCAACCTCACCCAACGACCAACCCCCACGTCAACCCAACGCCCACCGCCAACACCCCCGCCACCCCGACAAACGCCGTCCCGGGCCTCCCCGCTGCCACCGTCCCCCCGTACACGATGTTCACCACCGCCGGCGCGACGATGCGCACCACGCTCTGCAGCAGCCCCAAGCCGGCCATCAACTCGCCCACGCGCGACCCTCCCGCTCCACCACCGCCGCCGGCTCCTCTGCCGCGAGACGATGCACCGGAGGCGTCGTTGGCGGAGCTGGATGACGACGACGCCGACGACGGCGCCACGATTTTTGTTAGTGCCGCCTCCGACGTCGACAGCCCGACGGCGCCGAAGGCCGCGGCGGCGCCGCACAGGGTGAAGAGGACGCCGTTGGGCGAGGCGGCGTAGCCGAGGTAGCCGAAGATGTCGAAGAGGAGGGCGGTGACGATGAGGGTGCGGTCGAGCGGGTCGAGGGTCGTGGAAGGATCCGGGTGTGATGGTGGTGGTGGTGGGGTCATTGGGAGAGTGTTGTCGGGATGGTGGTGCAATGGCGTTGTGGGGGACGTGAGGGCGTCGAGGTCGTCGGGGAAGGCGGAGGGGTCGAGGAGGGTGGCCGTTGTGGATGTGGATGTGGATGTGGATGGGTGGGGAGGTGCCATGGGGTGGTGCGGTGGTGGTGGTTGGGAGGAACGTCGGCGGCGTTGGAAGAAGAAGATGAGGATGGGGATGCCGAGGGTGGAGACGGCGGCGCGGAAGCCGTTGATGACGGACATGAACATGTTGTTCTCGACATTGCCCCATTTGAAGACGAGCTGGGAAGGATCGGGTTGTTAGCGCCGAAGGTTTGTGGTGGGGCAAAGGGAATCGGTGATGTACATACCTGCGGATAGAGGATCAGGACGTCCGCAGTTGCCATGGCACCGACGTAACAGACGAGGTTGATGGCGAGCAGCAGTACAACGTTGCGCCGTAGTCGCCTGCTGGCCGTGGGCCCGGGAGGTACGAGTCTGTCCAACCATCTCCTGGGGTTGAGTTTATTCAGTTTGACCAGGATGGCATCTATGCCTCTGGTCGGCTTGGTGATCTGCTGCCATCGAGCGGTAGAGAATGTGGGGAAGACATTTCTCAAGCTTCTTCGGGCTTGTGGCAGGCTCTCGGCCACGAAAAGCACCAGGTACACAAGAGAGATGACCCGCGTGGCCTGTGGTACCGTCAGCAAACAACCCGACAAGCAGGCTAAATCAACCTACAAGGCCTAGATAGAAGACAAGTAGGGGCGACTTCTGCCCACTCCCAGCCACGATCGCGCTAGATATCGCCGGACCCACGGCAATACCGATGAACATGGCTCCATGCATCCTGCCTTTAGGAACAGGTCCGCGTTAGCACATCACACAGCCTCAACTCCCAATCAACCCCCCTTCCAACAAAGCACTACTCACCAACCTGCACATTCCTCTTCTCCTCATCCACGCAATCGCTAATGTACGCACTCGCCATCGCCATGATGGTCGCAAAGCTCCCGCTCAGCCCATCCAGCGTGTACGCCAGATACAGCCAGCGATAGTCGGTCGTCGGCGGCGACTTGGCCAGCAGCACCAGCACGATCTCGACGCCCGCCAGCACCGTCGCCGTGTACGCGACGACGCGCACGCGGCCGACGCGGTCGCTCAGCACGTTGAGGAACGCGGCCGCGCCCGCCGACAGCACGCCCGCGACGACGCTGCCCGCCGACTGCACCATGGCCGTCCGCGACGACACGGCGTCGACCTGGCACTGCGGGTTGTACCCGCCGACGACGACCGCCGGGTCCGACGGGGAGGGCTGCAGCGTTTGCCGGCAGATCAGCGACACGATCAGGTTCACCCGCGGCACGACGGCGATGCCGAAGGCGAGCGAGTTCATCAGGAAGAAGACGGTCAGCCAGATGACGCGCGGCTTCTTCTCCTTCTCCCCGCCGCCGATGGATGCGTGGCGCGGGATGCCATGGTCGTCGTCGTCGTCGTCGTCGCCGCCGCCGCCGGGCAGGAACGGGTCGTCGTCGCGGGCGTCGAGCCAGCCCAGCTCGACGTTGTCGCTGTCGGTGGAGGGGCTGGGGGTGGTGGCGGTGCCTTGGCTGCTGTGAGGGTTGTTGTCGTTGGCCCCGGTCACCGCCATGGGTATGTACTGTTCTCCCGAGCTCTTTTTATTGTTCAATCGCGCCCGTAGACTTGTGCGTGGTTGGTTCGGCCCTCCGACGGAATCATTACTGTTCGGGACTTCACGGGAACCGGTGTTTGTCTTGTTGTTCTTTTCGGAGAAGTCAAGGTTGACGCTTAAATTCAGGCGTGCTGTGGAAAGGCTTAAGTAAACGTTATCTGATCCGGCGCGAGTCAGGGTCAGAATCCACCGAGAGATCGGCAGCCCATTCCCGAAACGGCAACCAGTTGACATCGCAGCTTCATGCTGTTGCATAACCAGATATGCGGCACTTTGGCCTTAACTATTACAAGTCAGGTGGTCAGATGGGCAATCAAACAGTGTAAGAAGGTATACCTTGATGAGAGCGGATTTGCTCAGTAGAAAACATTCTATAAGCCCTCGCCTATAAGAGGCGTGCACAGAAAACTGAATAGCCGGACAAATTGCTGAACCAAGAATATATAACCCTCCTATAGGACATCTAAACCGAATCCCAAAATCTCATGGCAATCTTGAATTCTGATTCCGTGCAAGCAGTTCAGTCAAAAGGTCCCCTGCAGATACGAGTACTTGCTCCGCGCGATGGTCAGGTCTCTGCTTCTCCCGAATGTGGGCTTTCTCGTTCAGGAAAGGCTTGAGAAGAAGTACTTTTTGGAAGTAGCGCGGCACTGCGCTCCTCGATACCGTAAGCCTGATCTTGTCGTCATCTTTGCGCGCTTTCAGTAAGATCAACGTGCCCAGTGTTTCGATGTGGTAGTACTGCCCGTGCGTCAGACTCTGCACAGCCAGTTCTTGTCGTGGTGTGTAGCAGCTGACGGCAGTCTCCAAGATGGATGTGGTTCCTGACCATCTTCTTGCTGCGCCGCGGCAGAGCGCTCCTTCCGACTCCAAGCATTTGTTGGTGATGTACGCATACGTTGCGCATTGATGGGAGTCTACCAGTATCCGGGCCCAATAGCTCTCCTCGTCACAAGCGATCTTGACTCCGCTTCTCAGATCTTTTTCGTGCGGCCATGCGATGACGAGATTTTTGTGTCCTCTTTCAATTCCGGTCAAATTGAGCACATCCAGAATTTGCATCATATACCTGATCAATTTCTGGTGAATTGCCACATTCATTTTGCGTAGGTCGTCCATGAGGGTTTGAAGATCGCCCGTGTCTTTCAATACGCCAAGGATGTCGTGGTCGTGGATCCAACACTGTAGCGTAGACTCTTTCTTCTCGGCCTTGACAAAAACAGGTAGTAGGTCGGAAACAAGGGCTTTCAATGGTACTCTTCGAGATATTCCTGTGCAGTAGCTCACTTGAAGCCCCCAACTGCACTCTAGAAATTGCAGCAGCTGTGTATCTTGTGCGTTCAGTTGCGTGTTCTTGATCGGTATTCCCTCGTGTTTGATGCTGGTCTGGTTGACCGTGGCCATCAAGTTGCTGTGGCCGCCTTGGATGCCGACCTGTCGTTCGCCTGGTTCCCAGTAGGTTCGGTATGTTCCCAGAGGTACCAGGCAATCCGAACAGTCCTTTCTGCACTGGCTCCACTGGTTTTCGTCCATCGAGCAGGCCGAATTCTCAGTCACCAACGCTCCTATCGTCATTTCGGCGTTCCGATCGAACGAGGGTAACGATTGGAGGTCTTCTTCGCCGATCCTGGGTTCCCAGTGAAATTTGCTGTTATCAACATCGACAGCGTAGACGAGACCTCCGCCGACTTCTATTGCCTTGATCTTTCTCGCATTCTACACTGATGGTATGCAATTACCAGGGCCCCATGTGTCGAGTAGTTCTTCGATCCGACAAACCAAATCGTGGCCCTGGGCTTCTCGTGGGCGGACTGCGTCAAACTGTTCATCAACAACACTGAAGACAAGAAGGGGTCCTCTTGTCATCCCTGAAAGGCATGTGAGCTCGGTGAGACCGACTCGAATGAGTGGTAGGCTGGGTTTCTGATCTTTCCAAGATAGGGACAGGCTTCCGAGTAGCAAGATGTCGTGTAAGGCGGCGTTGAGGAAGAAGGGCTCAACATGTCCCACATGAGCCTGTAAAAAAGAAACTAGGCCAACGCAAAGAAGCTGTGCTGCTAGAGCGCAGAAATGGAGAGCGTCGTTCAAGTCTTCTTTCTGAAATGCTGATTCCGTCGATTTGGTTGTATGCTCAGCTTCATGACTTGATGAGGAGTTTCTGATGTCTACAGATTCTAGCCCGGCTGAGCGAATGGATGGCATTCCCAGCAGCTTGAGGACTGTCTTGGCAGCGTTGGAGCTGGGCTGTACCGTTTCCGCCGTCAAGTTCGTTGTCGCCTTTAACTTTCGTATCTCATCACAAAGATGGATCAGCATGTCAAACGCAACCGGAACGAGTTCCAATTTCCCGGGATGTGAGGAAAATTTGCGTTCCCTGACCATTGTGAATGAGTCGCAACATATTCCCGCTTTCTGAACATCCGTTGCAGCAGTGCATAATCTGTCCAGGACGTTGGATGTTCGGAGAAGGAGATGCCGTTGGTTCGCTTCCACATTGATGAAGGACATGTCGTACGTAAGCAGAGCAATGGAATTCTCGTCTCCTTGGAACGCGACCTGCCCGGTCCAATCATTTCGGTCTTGAGAGAGAGGAAAAATGCCCCCTAGCCCGCACAGTTCCTGGATGGTTTTGCTCACGTCCAGCTCGGCAGTCCGACCTCGGGAGTGAGTTGGTCCGGGCAATGGATTATCTGTTGGGCGATGTGAATAGCCAGGATGATGGAAAGGAACCGTCGGTCCAGTATTGACAAAGTCATGGGGCTCGAAAACAATCCATGGTGCATTAGCAGCGGCGTCAAGAAGTAACTGAGCCATAACGACATGACTGCAGCCCACAGCATCCAGCTCTCGGAGCCACCTGTATTCCTCTTCTTCAGTTACCAGCCCAAACCTGTTTTTCAAAAGCCTCTGTAGCCCTCTCGAATCATGACGCTGTAGAGCCTGGTTGATTATCTGGCTCGGATTCACCAGGTGGTCCAAATTCTTCCGAAAATGAACGAATGGTGTACCTTTGACAAGGAATACCAAGGCTTTTTCGATGTTGTTCTGAATGGGTCCAAGATGAGCGGGAGCCTGATTCTCACTCTCAGATTCTCGTTCTTCTTCTTTTTCCTTCTTCTTCTTCTTCTTCTCCTCCTTATCTTCATTCTTTTCCTCCTTTTCCTCTTTCTCCTCCTCCTCCTTCTCCTCTTCTTCTTCATCTTCGTCTTCGTCACTCAGATCGTCTCCGCTATTGTCGGACTCGTCTGCGTCTCCCCCCCTCAAATATTTTCCATCGCGCCAGTAATTGTCATAAAGCTGCCTCGAAATTGGATGAGAGCTTGCTTGTGGACTTTCGCTTTTCACAGGATCTCCAGCTTGCATCGTTCGTACAATGCGATTTTGGATCAACCCAGTCACTTCATCCCGGTTTCTCTTTTGGCGAAAGATCCTTATGGCGTACCTTTCCGACTCGTTGCTGGCTTGCGGACGCAACTCCAGGAAAAGTTGTATGAGAAGGCGATCGTGGTACTTAGCAAACCTTTCCGGTCCAAACTGGCTTATTCCTTTTGCATAGAGGTCCGACATGCCAGCTGACTGTGTAAATCCATCGGCAAGGCGCTCTGTTGCATCGCTGTAGTCTTCCTGTGCGAGTCCGACGGATGAAACACTAGATGCGAAGGAGGCAGGAGTAGACCAAACTGATGCACCGGCAGACATTCCAGCATCTGAGATGAGGTCTTCCTGTTCCTCGGCGCCATCTTGTGTGAAGCGCGGCATGAAGGAGGTTTCAGCGTCCACGCTCAGACTTTCGCTCGGAGTTCCAGGTTTTGGAAGGAAATTCTGCATCTCGCTTTCTTCATGGTTCCCAGCATCCGCTTCTGCCCCACCCATTTGCGTGCTGCCAAACAAAACGCGTATTTCCTCGGGCTCTGTGAAAGATCCTGGCAAATTGGTGACACTTGAAGTCGAGACGGACGCCTGTCGAGAATGCGCAGAGTTCTCTCTCTTGAAAGCATTGTCTCTGATGATTGTCTTCATGGTGCTATGTATGCGAGATTTGTTGCTATTCGACAGAATGAGCGCTGTCTGTTTGGACGGCAGTAGAGGGATGAGGTTGTTGATCTCCTGGTGGACGACATCGCGAATCGACTCATAGACACCTCCGGTTCGAGATCGACCTTTGACTTTGTACTCAGTCGTGGCATCGTGAATATCTTCATGTGTGATGAACTTGTTGCCGGATTGGAAGGCGCATTGGAGGATCATGATCAGGTCGCACGAGCACTTGATGATCATGCGTGCGGCGGGAGGTGTGCTCAACAGCGGCAGTCCGGGAACAAGCGCGATGCCTCCGAAAAGGGTGGTGAGAGTCAGCACAGCAATACCCCCAAGCATCACCGTGTCCTGCAGCAAGCTCTGCGCCATGAATTTGGCCAGGTTCGACCAGACCACCTTGTTCATGATGTCATCCACGTGCTGTGCCGATATGTTTGGGAACCCGAAGCAGAGGACGATCCTGTCGCAGAGTATGCGGGACACCGTTGGCACAACCACCCCAGGTGTGAACGGAACCGCACCCGCAGTGTACATGGTGCGGACGGCGTGGCCGAGCAAACGTACCGTCTCGTTGATGGCCAAGTCGACCTTGGGCTGAACGTCGCAGACCTGGGCAGCCACTAAGCCGAGGTATACGCTGTCGTCCGCTATTTCGTCGATGGTGCGGTGCACGAGATCTCGAACCGACCGCTCATCATCTGTAACGCACTTTAGTGACCTGCCGGTCTCGTTGCGGCCCATGGTGCTCTCCAGAAGAGCTTACTTTTCGAGACGAACGCAAATCCCATGCGATCCTCCCTGAAGCCTCGGCAATCGTTGCGGAACGTCTCTTCGAAGAACTTCTGGCGGCGTTGCAGGATCGTTGCTACCTTTGTTTGGATACCTGGATCTACGTCTTGAGAAGACTCGATGGCTTTGATGTCCTCGTTCTCGATCTCGTCTTGCAGCCTCAGGAACTTGTCTTTCTTCGTCGCGACTATGAAGACAGGAATGTTCGGTGCGTATTTGGAGAGGGTCCCGATGACGTTTTCCAGAGCTGTCTGAATTGGCCGCGGGGTGTCTGCCTCAATGCATATCCTGGATTGTGTCAGCCTCCGAGCACGCGTTTGCATTCATCAGCCAAGCTTCATACCAAACAGCGTGGAGCCTCTCGTCAGGGTCCGCGTTGGGAGATCTCTTCTTCGCAAATGCTTCAAAAGCGGCCACTTCCTTTCTGTTCCCGGATTGGAACCCTTCAGAATCGTGAATGATGATGCCCGGATGCTGATCGCTCTCAAAGCCCTCGTCGATGTCGTGCTTTCCTCTCGTCCCCTCGTTTTCCTCCGTCTGGAAAGGGTTAGTGATGGGAATAGCAAACAGCACGTACACTGACCATTGGTATGCCAAACACTCGATTGGGTAAGGTCGATTTCCCTACTCCTGTATTTCCGCAGATCAAGATGCGGCAGCTCTGCATCTTCATTACGAACTCTCTTGTCCTGATCCACGGATCCGAGCCGACGGACACCAAGTAGGAAGCTCGGAAATTCTGAAGGTCCTCCTGGATGCCCTTGAGAGCTTTCTCGATGCCGAGTCTTGGGTATGTCTCCATGATGAAGTACACAGAGGGGTGTATAATTGTGCCATTCGGATCTGATAGGGTTATTCAGTGCTTTTCTACAACCAGTCGCCTCGAAACGTCGCGTACCTTGTTCCCGGTAGCCTACCAACTTTCCATTTGCGAAAGGGCGACGGTTTCCAATCTCTGGAGATTGCCGTGACTGTAAGATATTCGTAAATCGTACATGCTGACTTGGGCCCCGTTGTTGTACTTGAAGTCCCAAACGGGGTTTTCCGCGCTACCTTCAACCGTGGGTTCTTCGGGGAACGCCAGAGTCAGCGGACTGTCGATCGAACTTTGGGAGTGAAACGATTGCGTCACCCATAGCGACTAAAAGTTTGTCTGGGATCTAAGCGATGACGAGAACGATACAGATGACCTGAATCAGATCGAAGATGACCACTGCCATTGGGCTGTGCCATGGGGTCACCGAAGATCTGCAGTGGTAGATTGCGTGGCCGTGGTGTGAGGAAGATAAGAACTACTGGGGTAGGTTGAAAAAGCAAAGAAGATACAGCAAAAAAAAAACGGCGGCATCTATGCTTGAAGGTCGACAACGACGCACTAGCTAGCCAAAGGCCAGAGACAAAACCCAAGAGCGGCTAAAGTCTGTGTCAAGAGACAGGCTAATGAGAGGACACTAAGAACCAATTGGACTCATTGCGTCCCAGTGGACCTAATAGCCACACAAAGGGACGCTTTCACATTAGCTCTGCACATGACATAGACACTAGCTAGCATAAATAAGACAACACCCTCAAAGATGGATCAACAACGATTCGTCTACGAGAGTTCTACAACTGCCACCTGTTGAGTATCTTGATCCTTCCACCTTACAGTCTGAGTACTGGCCCAATGAAACTTCGCTTCGCCTAGACCTCACCACATACTGCATATTTCAAAGCGCGCTCGATCTTACTTCCGGCACTCTCAGCCTTGCCCAACCACCAGGCTCACATCGTAATCAAGGCTGCAAGTGGATGAGGGTGAAGGATAGCCATGTGCATATCGAACGCCAGCCTCGTCTCGGGTGGTACATTACACAATTCTCTCCCTACTAAACTCCACAGCACAATTCCGCAGCGAAAGCAGCCGCACGAACGTCTTATCTCAGTAAAGCTACACACGTTACATCCACTCCATCCCGTTCTGACTTCCATTCCCATAAAACGCCGTCGCCAATGCAAAAGGTAGTTCTACAAACCCAGCCCCAACCCGCCCATTTTTCTCCATCAACCACCCCACGCCCCATTACTACTCCTTAAACGTCGCCGTCCTCCCCGCCCTCTCCTTCTGCACCCTGCCCAGCCCCTTCGGCGCATCCGCCGCCTTCGCGTACGGGTTGAACTCCTTCTTCTTGTTGTTGCCCTTCTTCTTGTCCCTCTTCTCCTGCTTGCGGCGGTCTGCCGCCGAGGGCGCGTTCAGGACCGACGGCGCCGACGCGTAGTCGAAGGGTTGTTGTTCTTCTTCTTCCTCAACCTCCCCGTCCTCCTCATCCTGATCCTCCGAATCTGCATTACCCTTCTTCTTCCCATCCCTCTTCGCCTTCTTGGCTGCCTTCTTCGCCTTCTTCGCCGCCCGCTTCTCCTCCTTCGGATCGCGCGGCAGGGTGACAACGTCTTCCTGCATCTGCACATCGTCGTCGTCATCACCATCGACTTCTTCAGCAGCACCGCCACCGTCTACCTCGGCCTCGGCCTCCTCCGCTTCCGCCGCAACATCAGCCAGCTTCCGCTTCCTGCCCGCACCACCCAGCGCCTTGATGACGAAAACCCCATCCTCGACCCCA
Source organism: Diplodia mutila (assembly GCA_022560015.1). Lineage (NCBI taxonomy): Eukaryota > Fungi > Ascomycota > Dothideomycetes > Botryosphaeriales > Botryosphaeriaceae > Diplodia > Diplodia mutila. Next base: position 36,660 of record JAFISB010000243.1, read on the forward strand.
CCCGTCTTCGCCGGCCGATCCTCCGCCCTGACGAACGCGTGCTCGGCGCGCGAAGCCGGGTTGTTGCGCTTCTCTTCCTCTTCCGCCTCCTTCTTCGCCGCGTTAGCAGCCGCCGCATCGGCCGGATCGGCAAAGATCTCCGCCGTGAGCGGCGGCAGCGGGACGGCGAGACGTATGCTCTCTGTCGCCGTGGAGAAAACGCCTTGGCCCTGCTGCTGCGAGTTCTGCCACAAGCTGCTCGGGAAAGCCTTGCCCCAGAAAGACGAGCTGTCTGCACGAACAAGTGCCGCATCGCTGACGACGGGCTTGGCGGTGGTGGTGGAGAGGGCGACGGACGTCGTGGGGATCTGCGCTGGCACGGTCGACGAAGGTAACGCAGTTGTCTCCTTGGCGAAGACCTCCCACATCTCCGGGCCGTCCGCGCCGGTCTCCTTGGCGCGGGTGATGGTGCCGACCAGCTCGTCGGCGCGCAGGCGCACGATCGGGGAGATGGGCTGGGCGACGGTGAACAAAGCCGCCTTGTCGAGCGGCATGGAGCGGGCGACACTGAACAAAGCGTGGTTGGCCATGACGTAGTGCGTGCTCTCGTCCTCCTGGCGGGCGACGGTATCGCGCCATTGGTGGACGGCCTTGAAGACGGAGAATTGCTCTTTGTTGAAGGCGTTGGGGTTGCGCCACAGGGCTTTGTACCAGCCCGCGGGGCCGTGGCCCTTCGCGGCATCGTAGACGGGGTTTTCGTAGGTTTGAAGGGCGGTCTCCTTGGACTTGTCGAGAACGCGAAGGATGCGGTCTTGTTCGGGGTCGTCGAATTGGGATTTCTCCACCAGCTCGTTGCGCATGTTGTCGTATATGTAGAGGAGGAAGTGGGTATCGGATCGGGCGTAGTCGAACAGCTCCTGAGGGAGCGGGCTGCGATTCTTAGTAACAAAGTTGAAATGGGTGGTGAAATGCAGCTTACCGAATGCGCCAATCTGCCGTCTGATACTGCTTCTGCGCGTTGAAGTTGACGAACTTCTGCAAAAGGAATGCAAGACTACCTCCAGAGTATCCTAACGCCCGCGCGGCATGATGAGTATCAAACAGGCCAACAAGGTAGAGTCCAAGATCGCGCTGCAGCCAAATAGCATCCATGTACGCGCCATGCAGAACCTTCACGATGTTGGGGTCGGCGAAAACCTCGTTGAGGCACTGCAACCTCCTCCGCCAAGGCTTGAGAGTGTCGACGATCCAATCCTTGTTGCGGGTGCTGATTTGCATCAAAGAAACAATACCGATGTAGGTGCGGGTATCGTGGTGCTCTAGATCGATTGCAATCTCCTTGGCATTCTTGAGCTCTGCCAGCATCTCATCCACAGCTTCGGGGGTATCAACAAGGGTAGCGGTGGTGTTCTCGAACGGCTGGTAAGGGATTGGGTCGGCCTTGGTGTATACCGAGGAGGGGTACTGGTAAGCTTCGATCTCCTTCTGGTAAGGGTGCTGGTAGCTGCGTGGATGGTTAGCAACAGCTATCACTTGAACAAGCTCTCTACTTACTGCTCAGCGCCATATTCATCCCTGTAGGTACCGAAGCTCTCCTCAAAAGGAACAGTGGCATTGGGCTTCGACGTGATCAAAGGCTTCCAAGGGCTCGTCGCATCGTTCGTAGGGACATGTTCGAACAAGGCCTGAGGCTTCGGCAGGTCCTGATTCCTAAAGTTCCTTCCGCCTCTAGGCTTGGGCGCCGGCGCCGGCGACTATTCGCAACCGTTAGCACAAAGCTCTCCCATGCGCGCGCCATGTCAAAACATACCTGTTCATTGCTCGGCGAAAGGCGCTTGACAATCCCCGTAAACTCGTCCAAGCTCGTATCGGCGCGCTCGAGCAGGCTGTCGACGACATCTACGACCCCCCTCCAGCCGGCGTCGACGGCGTCCACGTCGTCGAGCTTGGGACCCGCAACTTCCGAACCCGCGGCCGCGGAGCCCAGCAGGCGCTCCGCCAGCGACAGCAGCCGTGCATTCTGTCGGTCGAGCGCGGCGCCCAGCTTGGGCTCCAGCGAGCGGTGGAAGCCCAGGTCTTCGGCGCAGAGGGCGGTGGTGCTGCGCGTCGCCTGGACGAGGGCGCTCTGGACGGTCTTTTGGAATTCTTGGAAGTCGTCCATGGTGTAGGTAAACGCGTGCGCGTGCGCAGAGGGCTGGGTTGATTTTTCCGGAGTGCTCAGCTGCTCGAGGGATTGCGCATTGCAGAGCCGAGGCGGGGAAAAAGTGCGGGTTGTTGCGCGGTTCGGTCGAGTCGCGTCGGAGGTGCTGAAGTCGCGGGCGGGCCAATCTTTGTTGGAGAGAATTCTTGGGGGCTGCGGTATCGATAAGGTTGGGCAGATGAGATTAGATTAGATTGTGCTCGGACGCTGGACGCCTGCCTTGCCGGAGGACGACGCGGCTGCTTTGCTTTCTCATCGCCACAACACTCAACATGTCGGCATCACTCGCACCAGAATGCAACGAAGTCAAGGAGTACGTTCCATCGCGCTATCTGACTGTGATAGTATACTAACTTGAGTCAGGCGCTATGACACCTGCTTCCTGAAATGGTACAGCGAAAGTGAGCTACCCTGCACCTGATCTACCCGCCACCGCTGACCCACCGAAGAGTTTCTTCGCGGCAATGCCACTACCGATGAGTGCGAACCCCTCTTCAGGCAATATAAGCAATGCATAAGCGTATGATGCCCCCGGTATTTCTGAATTTCTCATTCTCACCCTCAGCAGAGAGCTCTCCAGGAACGTGGCATTGACAAGATGGTCGATGAGGCCCGTGAATCCAACAGAGAAAACGACGCCGAGCATATGAAGGGAAACTGTAAGCATAATACCCTCTTGTCGTCCTCACGGGTGCTGATGAGAACTGCAGAGTGGGATTTCGCACTTGCACACAACAGCGGCGCAAACGAAGGCATTGTAACATTATGCATATTGATACATCTCAGCTTCTGCTTCATAATTCATATTTTCCGCCCCTGATGCTACCAAAGTTCTTCTTCGAATGAGATCCCAAATGCGAAAAACATGTTCTCATGACGAAGTGGACCAGCCCCGCAAAAATTAAGAGTGCATTCATTTTTGGTATCGCCCTTTTGATGAACCGGTTTCCCCTTTTAGAAACATCGCGCTTTGAGATAACAGTAAAAGACCACCACCCAGAAAGAAAAACAAGTCCAGACAAGAACAAAAGTACAGCTACAACCCCATAGCTAGTAGAAACAATCCCACTCATAATACGCCATCGGCTCATGTAGGCCCTCCCGAACATCCACTAGATCTGAATCGAGATCCGAGTCGAACCCATCCTCATCAAACTCGTCCTCCAAATCATCATCATGATCCGCACTCTCGCTCGTCAAGCTCCCGTAACTTCCCCCAGACTCGACCTCATCGTCAAAGTCGACATCGCCACCACCGTCCAGCGGATCGGCATTGGGACCCCCAAACGGCAGTCCAAACACCGGGTCAAGCCCCATCATCAGATCGAACTCCTCCAACGAAGTCGGCCCCATATCGTCTCCACTGAACATCGACTCGCCATCCAGCTCACCCTCGTACTGGTCGTCCAGGTAACTAATCAGGTCGTCCTCGAAGCCGTTGGCGAAATCCGTCGCCTGGTCGAGGGGGCCGCCGCTCGCCGTCGGGTCCTCGTGCAGCACCTCCAGGCAGAAGCGACGGTAGCTGGGGCGCGTCGCGAAGCCCTGGTACTGCTTCTCCTGCGGGTTCCACCGCGTCATGCGCCGGATCTTGGCGTCCATGATCCAGTCGTGCATCTGCGGGATCGGGAACTCCATGTCGATCGGCGGCTCCGAGTACTCGATGCCCTTCTCTTTGAATAGGTCCGGGAGGCGCTTGTGGTCTTCTATCTTCGCCATCTTCCGCCGCGACGTGTGGATCTTAACGGTTTTGAGGTGCGGGTGCTGGTCGCGGCTCGAGGTCTCGAAGGCGACGAGGTTCTCGACGATGACGGGCGGCGCTTGGAAGATGACGAGCTCCTTGAGGGACGGGGGGAGGAGGTCCGGGAGGGGCGGTTGCGTGTTTGCGGCGTGGATGTCGCCGCCGTGTTCGTCGTCGCCGTCGGGGTATTCGCTGTCTTCCTCCATTATGCTCACGGGTGCCGCTAGGAAATGTGTCGGCTTCCAGCGGAGTGTTCCGTAGTCCATAATGATCTTCTCGAGACTCGTGAAGTCGGCCATGGACTTGAAGCTTGTGAAGTTGCGGGGGAAGTCCCAATGCGAGAGGTCCAGGGCCAGATACTTCAGGGTTGCTCTGTGCTTGAGCAGGTGCTCTTTGGCTTCCTTGGCGCGGAACTGCTCGTAGCCGACGTATCTTCCACCGGCAACGTATGAGAAGGCCTCGAGGGCTTTGCAGCCTTGGAGCAGGTTCTTGATGGTCTTTGGTCCTAGTGCACAGCGTTCGAGGTAAATGTGAGTAAGCGAGAGGGATTTGGGCTCGACTTGCAGGTACTTGTTGATGACGTCGTCCCATTCATCACTCGTCGCCATGTAGCCATGCAGCTCTCGTAAGGAGGGTAATTGAATGACGGTGTTGAGTTCAGCGATGTCCCAAGTCGAGTCGCTGCTGTTGCCGGCGAGTTTGATCTTGGTGAGAGATTGGAGTGAATTCGCGCAGAGCTTATCCCATGGTAAGCCTTGGCTCATGTGGGGACCACGCAGCGACAGCTCCTGCAGACGTGGCAGCTTGGACAGCAGCAGGATGACCTGAGGATCCTCGATCCCATGCTTGAGGCAGCGCAGGAATTCGACATCATCGTGAGGCTTCGGGTGAGGAGGAGGGGTGGAGGCATCGGAGTCTGAGTCGTCTCCGAGTTCGTCGAGATCATCGGAGTCGTAGCCGTCGGAGTCGTAGGTCGAACCATATTCACACCAGAGCTCGTTGTTCTTCTTGATTGGCCTGAGGTTCTCACAGCCTTGATCCTGTTGGACGAGGCCGGACTGCTTTGCAGCGGAGACAAGGGAGTCGAATAGGTCGTTGGGTAGCATAGGAACGTCTTTACGGAAGCCGGGATGAAGGTAGACTAGCTTGGTGTTCCAGACGCCGAGCTCGAGACGGCGCACGTGGTGGGCGAGGTTGGCATGTTGGGCAATTCTGAGGAGGAATTTGGAGATGGGACGGCGATATTGCAGGTTTGTGTTGATGTACTCTGAGTACAAGCGCGAGGTGATGAGCTTGTTGAAGGACTTGCAGACTAAGGAGAGGTTGAGGAGATCAACTTGGTCGGCATAGGAGATGACCCAATCGAGCAACTCGGGCGGCAGGTCGTAGAGACCGGTGACGCTGTGGTCTGGGGGCCGGGTAGTGCGACTGGAGCGGAGCTTCATGATGGAGCTTGGCTGGAGTGTTAGCGCGGATGGACATGTCGGGCGGAGTAGGTGGAGAGGAGCGTCCGTGCAGTGCAGTGCAGCTCACCTGACAGTTTCCGGGTTGGGTACCTTTATTGCGGCGTGACAGCTCTGACAGCGCCAGGATCGCGAGGGATCCGGTTCCTGGCGCGAGCTACAACGGAGCTACAGCTGTCAACAGGACGTCGGTCGATGCGCTCGACCGGAGCCTCGGGATCGACGAGACTTGGGAACAAAGAGCGCCGGGCAAAGTACAGGCGTTGCGCGAAGAGGCAGAGCTGCAAAGCTGGAGAGGGTGGAACCTGGAAGCTCAGACTCGGCGCGGCGCCCTGAAATTTTCCGCCCAAATAATCCGCGACGGGAACCGCACGCGTTTCGCATGACGTAGCCGCGTCACACGCGCGAATCCACCTGACTCAAATCTCCGTTCTCTCTTGTGTTCCAACCCACCACACTCATTTCAGCTGATACTCCAGAACAAAACGCGCCTAAAGCCTTACATCTAAAATGCTAAAAAGTTAAGATTTAAAAAAGTCGACTTACCTCGTTTCTACTCTAACTTAGTCGCCGTCTAAGATATTAGTATAATTAGATATCTAGTAAATAACTCTAATACTTCTTCTAGACGTATTAGTTATCTTATTACGTTAATTACTACGCTTAGACTTTTTTTTTCTTTTTTAGTAGCTAGTAATTCTTCTCGCTAAAGACGTATTATTATAGACTAAAATTCTTTTAAAAATCTAAATAGTCTATCTTAATAGTCTAATTTAAACCGTACGCGTTTTTCTATTAGTCTTATTTTATAAGCGAAATACTAATAAATTTAGATAGCTAGCTAAACCGTTTATATATTTAGTCTATACTAGAATATTATAGACCGCTATAAGTTACTATAAAATACTTTAAGACGCTCTATAGTATTATAAGATATTATTATAGTATAATATATTACTAAACTAAGTCTCTTTATACCTCTAGACGTTCTCTTATATTATATAAATCGTACTATTATAAGTTTTAGTATAGTATTAAGTCGTTTATATTTATAAGTTATTTAAATAAGGATTCTCTACTAGTTTATTATTTATATCTACTAAGATTACTAAAGAAGTACGACTTACGTTAATACTTTATAAAAGATAAAAATACCTCTTAGATTTTATAATATTAAACCTCTACTACTTATACTAGTAAACCTCTACGATACCTCCGAATTCGACCCTCGAAAATCGCGCTAAGACTAATATCGTTTAAAAGCCCTTAATTCCCTTAGCTAGAATCTCGATTCTTAGCTTCGTAGCCGTACGCGCTATTGCGTTATACGTGGAAGAAGTAGTACTCTAGAAGGTCCCTAGCTAGTGCGACTTTCGTAGTCTACCCACCCACCTAAACCTTAGCGAATTCGGCCAAAATTGCACATAAAGTAGGAGAATATATAGAACTAGTACCGTGTGAATTTATATTATAATCGGGCCTCTTATTACGGTGTAATTCTACTTTATAGCCTAGTAGAAGCCTCTTTTCACCCTCCTATATAGAGTTTACGCGCTCTCTAGACCTCTAGAGGTTACGTGCTTAACGCCTAATCCTCTCCGAACCCCCCTAGTTCTTTTCTAAAAAGACCTAGCCTATTAGGCACTTCGTTTACTTCTTAGGAGTAAGTAATTAAGAAAAACCCCCGCTCGCGCCCGGGTTTCTTTTATTTACGGCTTAGTTTAGACGAAACTAAAGCCGGTAATTTACTTTTAGTCTATTCCCCTATCTTCTCTCTTATTTTTATACGGTTTCTTTTAAGAAAGAGCTAGGAAATAGACTAAAACCCCTTCGGAACGGACCCTAGAGGCCCCGGAACCTAGATCCCGGACCCTACGCTACCCCCCCCTACCTCGTAGATAGGGTAGGAGGATATATAGATAGAGGATTCTACGATAGAACCCCCACGCACCCTAACGCCGGCGTAGAATAGGCCTTAGAACCCGTTTTCCGTTAATTCCGAGGCTATTACCGCCCGGCCTACCCTCGTAGATATAAAGCGAGGCTTTACGGGAGTTTTTCCTACCCTATAGAAGGCTAGCGCACCCGCGAAAGTAGTTCCCGAAACTATCCCGTCGAGATACGCGCCGATTTTCTTTTATTTCGAGGGAAAACGGACCCGATACGAGCCTAGAAAGAGTTTATCGACCGCGCCCGAGGCTATCGAGGCCGCTATCGACTATCTTCTATAGGCCGCGTACCTTAAAGACGACCGGAAGAAGAACGGGTCTATTCTAGACCTTATTAACGTGGTCCGCGAATATGCGGATAAAGGAGAAGTTAAGAATCGAGCTACCTTAGTTCTTATTACGTAAGTCCGCGTACTTAAGAAAATAGCGGAAACCCTTATAAAGGCCGTACGAGGAATAGCGAAGACTTCTAGTAAGTCTACGCCTTCGAACGATCCTCCGCACGGAAACGAAAAGAGGTAGAACGCCTCTCTACTTCTCGTACGCGCGAGGACCGGGCCTAAAGCTTCTTCTATACCTCCGCCTTCTAAAGCCCCCTCCTACGCGGAGACGGCTACGAGAGAAGGAGGCTAATAGACTACGGTTTCTAGTAAGAAAACCGGGATAAAAACGGCCCCGCAACCTTCGAAAAAGATTAGCCGCTAGGTTATTCTTAAGTCCGACGTCGAGGTAAAGAACTTCTCCTTCTTTAGCCTTCGGAACGCCTTTAATAAGGCCTTTACGGAGTAGTATAAGAGAAAGTCCCTAGTCGTAGCGTTAGTTACTCTTTTACTAAAGAATAACCTCGTTATTACCTCTACCGAGACCGCATCCGCCGACTTTCTTATTAGAAATAAGGCGGTCCTCTACGTAGTCCTTCCCCTACGGGAGATAGGCGAGAATCGGATCTAGTATAAGGTCGCCGTCTACGAAATTTCTACGCGAGACTTTAGAGACTTCTCTAAAGACGAGTTCTCCTCCTTTATTAAGAAAGAGTTAGCCTAGTTTAATACCGGGTTAAAGGCAATTAGCTAGCTATACTAGCTTACCCTAGAGGCTAAACGGTTTAACTAATAAGCCGGGTTAATCTGCCTAGCTTTCGAGACCGAAGCGTAGGCTAAAGCCGCTATTTCTAAGCGGATATACCTATACGGAACCTCCGTTAAAGTTAAAAAACTACGGAGCTCTAAGAGTAATATCTCGCGGCTTATTTAGATTCTTATCTAATAAGTTCGCTAAGAGTTCTTTAAGTTAACGTAAATAGAAGTATTCCGATAATAGAAATACTTCTAGATCTAGCGGTTACTCTTAAAATAGACCTCGTTCTTATTTAAGAACCGTATATCTTAGAGGCCGAGAACTCTAGCCCTTAGTCGATTAATTACGTCTCGTTTAATTAAATTCTTCCAGTCTTCTCTTACGGTTTAAGGCCTCGCGTAGTAACCTACGTCTCCCGGTTTCTTAGAGGAGTAGAGGTTAATAGGTAGGTCGATCCTTAGTAATACCTAGACCTAATAGTTTTAAGTATAGTACAGCGAAAGTTAAGATTTAGCCTACTAAACTTATATAACTAGAAGGACTAACTAGGGCAAGATTCTCGGCTTATATTAGACCGCGTTTTATACTATTAAC